>CM051269.1:27180060-27192560 GCA_027921565.1 Artemia sinica
TTAAAATCTTGAAATGATAATAATTTTTTATCAAAATCTACCTCTTTTTTATTGTACATTAGAAATATGTAGTGAGAGTGCCCCTTAAAATCTTGAAATGATAATATTTTTTTTATCAAAATCTTACTCTTTTTTTACTTGTAGATTCCAAATATGTAGTGAGATTGTCCCTTAAAATCTTGAAATGATAATAATTTATCTATCAAAATCTACCTCTTTTTTTCTTGTAGATTCCAAATATGTAGTGAGAGTGCCCCTTAAAATCTTGAAATGATAATAATTTTTTTTTTATCAGATCTACCTCTTTTTTTCTTGTAGATTCCAAATATGTAGTGAGAGTACCCCTTAAAATCTTGAAATGATAATAATTTTGTTTATCAAAATCTACCTCTTTTTTTCTTGTAGATTCCAAATATGTAGTGAGACTGCCCCTTAAAATCTTGAAATGATAATAATTTTTTTTATCAAAATCTTCCTCTTTTTTTACTTGTAGATTCCAAATATGTAGTGAGAGTGCCCCTTAAAATCTTGAAATGATAATAATTTTTTTATCAGAATCTACCTCTTTTTTTTTCTTGTAGATTCTAAATATGTAGTGAGAGTGCCTCTTAAAATCTTGAAATGATAATATTTTTTATCAAAATCTACCTTTTTTTTCGTGTACATTCCAAATCTGTAGTGAGAGTGCCCCTTAAAATCTATAAATGATAATATTTTTTTTTATCAAAATCTTCCTCTTTTTTTACTTGTAGATTCCAAATATGTAGTGAGAGTGCCCCTTAAAATCTTGAAATGATAATATTTTTTTTATCAGAATCTACCTCTTTTTTTCTTGTAGATTCCAAATATGTAGTGAGAGTGCCCTTAAAATCTTGAAATGATAATAATTTTTTTATCAAAATCTTCCTCTTTTTTTACTTGTAGATTCCAAATATGTAGTGAGAGTGCCCCTTAAAATCTTGAAATGATAATAATTTTTTTATCAGAATCTACCTCTTTTTTTTCTTGTAGATTCCAAATATGTAGTGAGAGTGCCCCTTAAAATCTTGAAATGATAATAATTTTTTTTATCAAAATCTACCTCTTTTTTTCTTGTAGATTCCAAATATGTAGTGAGAGTGCCCCTTAAAATCTTGAAATGATATAATTTTTTTTATCAGAATCTACCTCTTTTTTTTCTTGTAGATTCCAAATAGTAGTGGTAGTGCCCCTTAAAATCTTGAAATGATAATATTTTTTTATCAAAATCTACCTCTTTTTTTCTTGTAGATTCCAAATATGTGGTGAGAGTGCCCCTTAAAATCTTGAAATGATACCCGTCACCCCATGATGGGAATGATTGCCCCTTAATAGGCTGAAGCAATAATTCTCATTTGCCGATACTTATCCTCTTTTTAGCATGTAAAGCTTGCCATTATTGAATTCCAATGCTAATCTATTCAAATTTTGAGTAGTTAGAACTTCAAGATTTTGAGTTCAGGGTCTAAGAATAGGTTTGAAAGTTAATACCAAAAAGACTAACTGGCTTAGACTGTGCAAAAAGTGAAGGTAAAGAGTTGATGTCGTGTAATCAGAAGATTGATCAAGTGGACCCGGTTTGACCCCCCCCCCCCCCCCCGAGATGTTTTTCTGACTCGTAAAAACGCACCAAAAATGGATATAAACAAATTTTGTATGCGTTTTTGAGGTTTTTTGTGGGTCGTTTTTACGTTTTTTATGAGGTCAATTGGTGAAAAATGTATTTCTCTTAAAAATTAACTTTTGCCATTTATAAAAGTGTATGTCACCTTGTTTTTCCCTGGGGTCTCGGTTTTCTTTCCCCACATGTTTTCTGTGTGTCTTTTTACGAAGATTAACGTTTAAACATTTTTGACTTTTTTGGCTCATGCCTCATGCTCATGCTGCGTGATATATGATGATTGGTTCATGCCAATCATCAAGTATCATATTTATGAGGTGTTGAGTAAGCTTCTTAGGTTGGTCAAGCATTTAGATTTTACTACTAGTTATTTTGGCTGTTTTAATTTCTTTAAAATTCCAAAATATTTGTCATTTTCTTTTAAACGGAAATCTAAGGCTTTGATAGTATGTTCTTGGACTTGAGTGCTCTGTGTTCAGACAAAAAGCGATACAAACCAGTAATCTGTTGCTGGTTTCGGCAAAAGGTTTATAGTTTGTAGCCCAAATAACCTCCCAGAAGCTGTGAGAACAATTATTAACTGCGTGCCACGTCTGTGAATATATTAATTTATTCAGTTAGGAGCTATATACTTTTTAGTTCAGCTTGCCTTCAAGAAGCTTCTAGACCATTATACGTCATTTATTCTTATTTTTGTTTGGGGGTAAATGGCTCGCTTCTGCTTGTGCACTAATTTTTAAATTTCTCTGTGATCTCTAGATCTTTGTTCACTATAAGTTTGTAATTGAGCTTCCCTTTTCACGCATAACTGATTCAGTGCCGTCTCGTCCACCTATCCTCAATTCAAGAGCAATTTTGAGGCCTTGTACAGTGAGTATGGTAGACTGATAAGAGAAAAACTCAGACTTGTTCGAAAAAACTACGCCATCTGTCATAACCCAGGAAAGTCGTACTATCAACTTTAGGAAATCGAATTAATTTATTTTTCGTATCTTTTTTTATTTAAATTAGACCATTTTCAAGTATCAAAATGTTACATTTTATCAATTTCCCAATCTCTTCCCTCTGACCTCAGAAAGTCCCGGGGCATGGGTTTTATTGCTCTAGTCGAACACTAATATGGAGTTTGGTTGACACTGGATTTTCTAAATATTCTCCATGTTTTTGGCTTCTCTAAGGTACTAAAGCTGGGATGGGTAGTCTTATTTAGCCCCTTCCCCATACACTACTGTAACTGGGATAGTGAGTGTGGCGGTCATAAATGTACCTTATAACAAGCATTCACCAACTCTGAATTGTGAATAAGATTTAGGTAGCAAATACAAGTAGATTCAAGTAACTTATCTTTTAAGATCTTGAATATAAGTAATAATGCTATTGGAAAGACCCTTATGTCCGAGTCCTTTTAAGGTCACACCTCTACTATCGAAGTTGAAATCTAAATGACAAGAAACTGGTTGGAAAGTATGTGTCAATACTAATTTGTCCCAAATATTTACTAATATTATTATATTTTTATATCATTTATCAGATTCATCGTAAATAAGAGGAAAATTTTTTGTTCCAAGCTTTTGTCAATTCTAGTTAAAAAAAAATTCTGCCTTAAATCTAAGTATTAATTAGTTAGTTTAAAAAAATTACGATTGATAGTTGAACATAGATCAAATCACGAAATTTTACAAGGGATATGTTATTTGGACTGTATTGGTCCGCTATTTAATGTTACCCAAAAGCCTAGTATAATGTGTCTTGGGCGTTAATTTGACTTAAGCCTGATTAATTTGAAGCAGGTATGTAAAATGTAATTTTCCCCTTCGAATAAAATTTAAAGTTCTCTGCTGTAAACATATAGGAATGTAACGGGTGACACTTTAGTAAATATTAATTGATCTACAATATGCTGTCGCTTGTATTGTTATAAGCTTGTAGAAAGTATCAAGCAATAAACGAGAATATTCACTAGTTTATTTTATATTCATCTTAGTTATCAATATTTTTACTTCTATAGCTTCGAAGTATCTGTTAACTTAGCTTTTATTATTTTTATTCTTTTCCTTTTTTTCATTATTTTTCTCGTTCCTTTTTAGTCATTTACTTTGTTTTCATATTGGTATTTCTCTTCACAGTTTTTCCTTTTTTTTCTTGTGGTTTTCATACTTTTGTCTCTTTATTCATTTCATTTTTTTATGTTTTTTTTACGAACTAGAAACGATTTATCAAAATTTTTTGCCAAAAGTCTGAATTAGTGTTAATTTTTCCAGCGGCTGAAAAGTTCCTCGTTTTGTTATATTATTATTATTATTGAGTCTAATCAGTCCGTTCTCAGAATTTATTATAGAAAATTTTGTGCCGTTGGTGGGTTTAAAATCAATAGAGCTTGATTATATGAAGAATAGTTGTCTCAGATTCAATTTTACTTCAATCACTTTCAAATACAGCATGTTCATTGACTCCTTATAATTATTTTTAAAATAGCTAAAATATCATCTTTTTCTCAGCGTTCTCTGGTCACTGCAACCAAACTCGAAAAAGGCTTGAACTTGACATGATCGAGAATGCGCTTCAAGCAGAAGAAGACAGAAAAAGCATGAGCGCGAGACATTTCATGTTTCAAATATACCTGCCAGTACATTGGCTTCCTTTGAGCCTTCTCTTCACCACGTCACGCCAGAAGAACATGAAGAAGATGCTGAGATCATCGATTCTCTCCCACTTCGGGCTCATTAGCACCACTTCAGCCTGCTGCACCGCTATTTCCATCATGTTTGTGTGCTGCGGCTCCTTATATCGCAGCACTGGTTGATGACTACTCAATTACAATGGATAACGTTGCTGTATATGAAGTGGCATTAAAAGTTGCACATGTATGTAGTGGTTGAAGATACTAGCTTATTTTTACGCCATTTCTTCGAGCGTTTGACAAGAGAAAGAAACGAGGAAGTTTTTAGGTAAGAGACTTATTTTTCTGCTAAAATTTTATTTGTAGATATAACTTCAGTTAAGAAACAAATTAATAGTCTCTATTAAAAATTGAAAGAAGAATGCCGGACAAACGGGAAGCAACGCTTAAAAGAAAATTTAAGTAAAATAGAATGTGTGAAATATAAAATGAATGAAAATATTTTTTTTATATATATGCACAAAATCATCCACGAAAAAAATCCGGCAAGAAGAATTTTGTATCAATTTTTTTTAAGCCGCCATTTTAAATTATTTTTTTATATATTGAAAAAATATCGTGATGTTAGAGGTTTTGTGTGAGGTCTGAGAATCAGACGGGTTGTCCAATTTCCAAGTATCAGTGAGTTCAAGTCAACTGATGGCAGATTTTTGTGGAAAGCTCTCATGATTGGTATTGAAAATCAAAAGAAGAATAGACCGTTTTGAGATAATCAGGCTAGTTTGATTTCATATGACAAGGTTGCGGCCCAGTAATGTAGAGAAGCGTTTAATATTTATAAATGTCAAAACGGAGGTGTAGCTCTTAACAGAGATACTGCTGATTTTAAAGCAGTAACTCTTATTTCGGTTTTCTCAGACGAGAATTTTATAATTTATTCAACCCAAGATAAATCCAATGTCGGGTGCACACTCATAAAATTGTACGATTTCCCGACCCCTCACATCTAAAAGATCTTGTGTTAATCGGCTTTACTTAAAATTAGACAAATGTAACGTAGTTCTCTGCTTAGTTATTTTGCTACTTTCATTTGAAAGAATTTTAGTCGCTTTTCTAGCTTCTTAACAAGAGCATTATTTATTGTTAGTCGTTGGATTTTGGTGAGTGCCTAGCTTTTTGAGTTGGAATGTTTGGCTTATAATATTTTTGATACTGTTAATTTTATTTTATCTGCTGTTGTTTTATTTTTTCCGCGTTGTTGGGTTGGTTTTTAATTCTTCCAATTAGGATTTTTTTTTTTCTTCACGTTGTTTGTTCTTGTTTTTTTTAGTTTTATCTGGCTCGTATACTTCGTGTATTTGCTCAGAAAATGTTAACATGTTTCTTAGAGACTTTTTCTTATAGCGTTGAAAAGGGAAGCTGTTGACCTCCCGAATATCCGTTTTATTTCATCCAGTATTTTTGTTGACCTTATAAAACCCCATTTTCGCTTTTCTTCTGTTTCTTTTATTCTTGTGATGGTAGGCCAATGGGGTTTACGAAGCTAAAGAAAAATCTATGAACATAGTGCTTTAAAGTTGTTAAAAAAGCTAAGATGGATCCAAGAGGGCAAAAGGGTTTTTATTTTGATTTCCTTGATACTTTAACGTACAGAGAGGAATTTGCACAGCCTCATGTTGGAAAACAAACAAGTTGATAAAACGCTTGGTCAAGATACATTTAATTGTCTTGTTTGATTCAACAACTCAATAATAAATAACTATTCCAGGTCATTGCGAAAGCTTATTCGAGCCTTCCCAGAAATCCCTCAACAAAGTGCCTATGTCATATTCAATGCCATGATTGGTTTCATTATGTTTCACGTTCGAAGCTCGTTTGAAGGCTCACAGGAATCCATAAATCAGGCTTTGACTTTGATTGAACAAATCTCAAGATATATTCAAGGTGTTCATTTGAAAGACTTGAAGCAGATACTGAGAAAGGAGCAGTGTGATATGGCTTTGGTGTTGTTTGCCAATGTCCCTGCCGCCAAGAAAATTGTTGTTCATGGGACCTCAAGGTCCTGATTCTGGTGGTATTCCATCCCAGTTCCCAGTCCAAGAGGACACACAGTTTTCTCAAATTCTCCAGGTAAGTAAGAATTAAATAGCTGTGCGTTAGAAGTGATGAATCCACTTGCTAAATGACTGAATCTGAGTACATTGTTCATTTGTTCTCTTCTTTTCTATGTTACAAACAAATTTCAGGTCGAAGTCCATTTATCATTGTTCCAAAACAAAAGATCGTATCTGGCATTTTCAATTGACTTTATAGGAAATAGAAAATATTGTTTAAAATCTTTGCAAAAATTGTACCATTCTTGTAATTCAATTGACAAAATTAATCTAAAATTAGTGTCTAAAAATTAATGTATTTACCTAAATAATGTTCCTTCATGTAATGAAGCCCAAGACATGTGCATCTTGAAGTATTTCTCAACAACTGAACTATAATCATCGAATATTGATGTTGCTGTACTTAGCGCTCGAAAATTTAATTACAAGTTAAAGAATACTCTTTTAATTTCTCATAAGAGTTTCAATTCAATATTTTGGGTTTGATATTCAGTTTGGAGCAAGGCACTGTCGGACTTAATTTGCACAAATTTTGCGGTAGTCTACTAAATTAAGGTCAATAAAACTACTTTTGCACCTTAAACAATTAGGCTTGGGATCTTAATCCCAAATTAGGCTTGGGATCTTAATCTTAGAGGGCTGGCTTAATTTAATTGTCATTTGAAGCTAACTTACCTATAAATATTATGTTTTACAGTGTCCGGTGTATTCTCCCTCCCAGAATAATTACCCACGGAAAATTCCGCCCACCGCGCAAAATTCCTTCAGGAAAATTCTCCCCAAATGTAAAATTAAGCAATTAAAGAACCAAACAGTTGTAGTTAAGCAGTGCAAAATGGAACAGTTCGTGGTAACGAACTGTAAGTAAGGAGTGACGTAGGGCAATAATAATCAAAAGTCTAAAAAAGGAGTTTTTACAGTATATAATACATCAAAAGAATTGGATTTTTGTGCTGATTCCAAATATATAGGGTCTATCGCGTTTTACTGGTACACTACAAACCTGAAGAAGTTAGCCCTGATTTCTGAAAATGGGCAAAACACCCCCAGTAAGGCAAGTCATCCTACTGAAAATCAAACCATTAGATTCCAGTGATAACTTTACTGTGGAGGATATCTCTTATCTACAAAACTACAAAATTTTGCTTTTTTTTCAGAATAAAGATCACCGATGCGTGTTTATTTAATTTTTTATGGGAGATTGTGTTGAACCGACAGTCCTAAAATATCAGGAGAGGGCTTATTCGAACGGAAATTACTAGAGCCCTTTTAAATTGACCAAAATGGTTGTGCCACGTGAAAAGGCGTTTTCTGCCATTTTGTGGCACCGGACTACGACTTTGCCCCATGGAGGTCCAATTTGCTATCAAATCATCATTCTGAGATGTTCAATTAATTTAAAAGTATAAAAAACATGTATATCGAGTTTCCCAGTTGTTGAGGAAGTAATGCCGTACGGTTGCGTGTTTGTTCCTGAAATTTCGCGTAGTCCATATACAACTAAAGGTACTTTTGGACGGGAAAAACCTTCTGATATACATCTATAGACGATATCCAATACTTATTTGTGAACTGACCTTGATGGCTTTTTGAAAGCATTCTTTTTCTTAAATTATTGCTTGAGTTATTTGGAATAAGTAGCTCTGTCAATTCTAAAATTTTTCTGGTTTCTATCTTAGAAGGTTTAAGTACGGGTTAATCAAAAATTAAATTTGGGAAACCAAAATGCTTCTTAAAGGTACTTCAGACCTCGCAAACTTTTTAGGATCGTAGGGAGAGTGTTGTACCTTTGGCCCTTTAAAAAAAAAATGGTTTTTTTGTCTTATGACAACTATGTATTTGAATATGAAATGATTTACTGTTATTTCATGACAAAAACTTTAGTTCTTGATACACACATATAATATGTGGAACCTATATTGCATTAATTTTTTTAGAGTAAATATAGGTCACAAAATATACGTTTAACTGGTCAAAGGTACAACGTAGGTCATGTATCTCCTGACCACTCTATGTTGTTCCCCTGACCACTTACATAAATAAGTACAAAAATTAAAAGGAACTTTTTCACAACTTTTTTTTTATTTTTAGCAAATATCAACTATTCTAAATTACGTATTGACAAATCAATTTCGAACCGCAGATGTTCCGTTTGACGAGCAGTCCCACAGATTTTCACTAGAACTGGAAGTTCCAATAAAATATCTGATTCATCAATGTGGTACTTCTTTTGATCAGTCTTTACAAATCTATCATCTAGTTTCTTAGATATTTAATTTGTAATTCACTTTCATATAAGTCTATTACTTCTGCAACAAAATCTTTCACACTCCTTTTGCCAGCCAACTTCACAACAACAAAATCGCCTTTAGAAATTTTATTTCTTTCAAATTTTTCTGATCTTCCAAATCGGTCAAACCAACAAATTCTGTGTTATAATCTTCATTATCATCCATCACCAATTCAGTATCTGTGTCAGATTCAGATGTTGAATCGACCTGAAATAACTTTTTCGTTGCTTTCTCCTTTCGGCTCACTTGACCCACTTTTTTCTTTTTCATCTTCTGTTTCTCAATTTCTTCCTTTTCTGGAGTGTCAGTCAATATTCTTGACTTGCCTCTCTGCCTTCCTTTGTAGCTTCTTTCCTGGGCCCTGCCTTTGGATGAGGCCTAATCATCTCTGGTGAAATGATTTCAGTGGCATTTATGGCCTTTTCAGTGGCATTTATGGATTTTCAGTAGCAGTCAGTGGCATTTGTGGCATTATGATGAATCAGTGACTTCCAAGGTTTCCTCATCATTCTGATTCAAACTTTCAGCGACAGGAAGTGGTCTGTTTGTTACAGTTGTAGATGAAAATTCATCTTCTGTGAAAATATTTTCATTTAGTGGCACTAATCCTGCTACTTTAAAGCCATTTACAATGTTAGTCGGGCAGAAGGCCTTCGCATATGCAAATCCAACTTAAGAAGCAACATCATATATTGTGATAGGCTTGCCAGAATTACCAAGTGTCAACATCCAATCATCTGCTGCCACCTTATAAAAGGTTTTGAAACGTCCAAAAACAGACCTGTCTAGGGAGTGCATTTGTGACTGGTGTGGGGATGAAATGTTAATAAATGTATCCCAGAAGATTTTGCCAAAGTGATCGCTGGTATGGTCACATGACTCGTGGTTTGTTCATCAGAAGAATCACTGATGTAGCAGCAGTTGGCTTGACGTGCCTAATAAGGTGTTTCACAAACTCCAGGAATAAATTTCATTTGACCCCTGACTGATTTGCTGCTCCAATAGTGACTGGTGGTGCACCTATATGCATAAAGTCTTTAAAATTGACTCTGGGAAATGTTAACATTGGTGGAATGCTTATGCCAACAGCATTTATGGCGGCTATCATCGTAATATTAGCCCCTCTTTCACCAGACGTTATGCTTCCAATTTGTTTTTACCCCTTAGGAGACAATGTCTTGGGTGGTGTGTGAACCGTTGACAAACCCGTCTCATCAACATTCCAAATATCAGACGGCTGAAAATCTTAGAGGTTCAGAACATTCTTGTAATTATTAAAGACAAGCTTCACAGCTTCATTGTTGAAAGCTGTCGACCTGGCGAGACTAGTTGGCTCTGGTTTTCTTAATGAGAGTTCTTTGGAGAATTTTTCTCTGAAATCGCTTAGCCATTCTTTACCAGCCATTTTATTGTCATTCCATGATGGGGGATAATTCTTAGTATTGGTGGCCGCATACTGGTAAGCTAACTGCCGGACAATTTTTAAAGAAAGACCATACTGCATCATGGCTGCTTCCTTGACATAACTCGCAAGTAACTTTTCTTCTTCAGGACTGAAAACCTGTTTTACATTAAGGTTTCGTTCATAAGCAAATTTGGTCTCACCAGCTGTTTGAAACCTTTTCAAATGAAATATCAGTGTGGGCTTTTCAAGTTGAAAACGTCTCGCAGCTTCACCAATGCTCATTTTCCCCAAAAAATTTGTTGGACAGCTCTCTCCATGTCTTCCTTGTTGAGGGCAGGTCGTGTTTTCCCTGTTTTTACTTCTCGGCATATTCCTTGAAATGATAGGGTAAAATACTCATGTAGAGACATTTCAGTGAATAAAAGTAATAAATTGGTATTAAAACACCTACACTTTTTCGATTCAAAATTTTTTTATTTACCCCTCCAGGCTTTTTTCTTCGAGATTTCTTTGCCTCTAAGCTAAATATCCTTGCCAATTTGTTGCAAAGTTATCTAGTCTACTCAAATAAAAAAAGGAGAAAGGGAAATTGGGATGCATTCCAAACCTAAATAAAGCCCATTCAAAATTATTTTGAAGACAGAAAGCAGTTGTTATAGAGTGTTTTTTAGATCCAATAGAAAATTAATGCTAGTTGATGAACCATCAGTCGTGCTTCAGCAAACCATTATAAATTTATCACTATTAAGTTATACCATTTTCATGAATCTATAACCAATATAAAATTGCTGAAGAAAAATTCCCCTTCGAAAAAAAACATTGTGAGTTGACTTGCTGATGAATTAAATAGCCTAGTATATGAAAAATCCTAAGAAGGACGAAAAAAACCTGCAAGTTTCTCAATTTAAGTCTCAGTGAATATAAATCATGTAAATGATGCTATATAATCGATCGTTTTTATTTACTTACTAACGCTTTTTTTTCTATCGTATAACAATATATTGTACCATTGACCGGTCAAAGGTACAATATTTATTGTGGTCAAAGGTACAATATACCCGCCATTATTTATAAAATATTTTCATTTAGTTATAGGTTATGAATTTCAGATTGAAATACTATGCTATCTATTTATTCCAAAGATGTAACTGTAATATAAAACAGTGAAAAGTAAATCAATATTAGTATAAAAAAGAGTATAATAAAAAATCTGTACACGAAAATACTTACTTTTAGAGATGGAAATGGATAAAAATTTCTTGAAAAATCTGCAAGCACGTTTTGACTTTCAAAACATATATCAGAGCTTCCTAGGGGCTGATACATATAACGACAAGTTTAACTGCCAAAATAAGTGCAAGATGGCAGCGCAACAAAAGGTGGTCAAAGGTACATGCCGGTCAGAGGTACAACACTTTCCCTATGCCTAGTGGACGTATTCTCGATCGCAATGGGTGAATCGGTATCATGTACTATAATTATCGGCACCGGTGTTACATATGGGGGAGGGCATCAACCCTTCCCCAATGTTTTCAGCCAGTTGGATAAAAAAAAATAAGTCGATAAAAAAAATTCCTTATTATTTTTTATTAGAGCAAATGGATTGATGGAAATATGAAGTAAAACTAGTGAAAGAAGAACAGTCTCAGTTAGTATAGAAAAAAAATAAAGTAATTTCTACAGTAATATCACCGAAATCAGTTGGTGAAAATGACCAGCCAGTCAGTAAAATGTATTTCCTCTTCCCATGCCTATCGATGGTACCAGACTAAGTCCACGAGAAGTAGTGACTCATACTTCTTAGTCCCATTTTGCTATCTTTGTCTGGTTCCATCACAGGGCAACTGTATTTGGTACTAATATAATTATTTTCAAATTATTTTCTTTAACCTTATTTTACCTTGCTATGATAACTAAACCCCCAAGAACATGAAAAAACTTAAAATAAATGAAAATGTTATTATAGGGATATTCTGCACTATACATTCTGTGTATATTTTGAAATACAGGGAGAATATTCCTAAATTCCTTCTTTTCTTCATCATTTTTAATGTTTGTACATTTTCTTAGCTGCTCAATTTCTTGTGAACGGGGAAATTTCCCGTAGGAGGGGAGGATATTTTAGGGGGGGGGGGATACGCCTTTCACCATGTTTCGTTACTTAAGCATCTCATTTCGTTTTTACTTTAATTGGAAGAAAACATTAATGAAGTTAAATACTTTTACAAGTTTGAAAAAAAATATTGACGTAATACGTCCTATTTATGTTTTTTGAAAACCTCACCTTGGTAAGCTTTTTATGGGTTTCTCAAAAATTAGAAATTGCATTTAAGCCTTTAATTTAGAGCGTACAATGTGTATAAGGTATTCTTTCTTGCACTTTATCTACTCTCAATCTAAGAGAAGGAAGATATCTCTAAAATGAACTTTG
>CM051269.1:27197560-27205060 GCA_027921565.1 Artemia sinica
TCTTATTATTATACCTTTTCTTCTCCTAATTCTTTAATAGTTTGATAGGTTTATGCATAACGGGGTTGGATTTAATGTTTTTGTGAGCGTTTATTTTTTGTTTTATTGTCCTTTTTGTTGCCAGAGGATATGAGGCCCTTAGGTTTGAATATACTTTTTCCCAAAAAAGGATATAGTCCTAGTATTGTACTTTTTACTGACGGTAAAAGATGGTTTACGTCAAGCTTGAATCAGTGATTCTGAGTTTCTGAGTCAGATCCTAGCCAAGTTAATGTGTAGGTTTTACAGCTTTTTTGTATTTATATATTGAAACAATTTGGTTTCCTCTAAAACGTTTAATAGAAATAGCCAATTATTATAATACACACTTTTGTTTTAGCTGGAAAACATGGATAACATGCCATGTTCATGATGGCTTTTTTGTGTTTTTTTCTCTTTTTTTTGCTTTATTCTGGCCTTGAATCATTGTTACTGTTTCATTGCTGGTTGTTTGTATTTAAGGAGCTGCTTTCTATGGACTTCCTGCACAAGCTGCATTGGACTCGTCTTGTCTCTGACATATTTGAAGCAACAGCTGGCACTTTTGCCTCTTCAGGAGATATCCACATATTTCTCAACGTAGTAAACGGAGCACTGACTCTTCACGCTGAGACGGCAACAATGCTCAGAATGTGTTTGGCAGTTTACATAAATGCAGCCCTACAATTCAAAAATATATTTTCAATGAACGGGTAAGAACTTTTAGGTTCCTTTTATCAGGACGTTTTATTAGTAAATGTAGAGTGAATTATTTTATATGCGTGCCTCTTTGTCCTCATAATCTTGGGCACGGGAGAAAGGTAATTAAATAAGGCTTTTTTGGTCAACTTGAACGCTTTACTGCAAGCATCGCTGTTTTTTGTAATCTCGGTCTTGTCTAAGGACAGTTTATCCGTATGTGATGATGCCACTCCTCTGTATCCCTTGATTGAGATTGATCAAAAGTATGGTTGACTTGACCGTGTAAGCAAAATGTGTTACTCATTAAGCTTTAGGCTTTGATGTCATTAAATAAAGTTAATGGGGCTCATTTAATTAGAAATTGAGACGGCTAGTGCCCTTTTTAATAGTCGAAAGTGATAGGAGGGTAAATAACCCCCCTCTCACGTCCGTCGTTTCCCCAAACACATCCAATCAAAATGTTCAGATAGCCATTTTGTTCAACGTAGTTGAAAGTTCGGGAAATTAGAACTAGAATCGAATGACGAGCTCTGCCTCTCCCAGACCTCGGTTTGCAACCCCCGACCCCAGTTTTCCCCTCAGCTGAAATGCCCCTCGTATTAAAATTAATATGGCACCGGGCATCAATAATAATCTGGTCCACTTTCGTAGTCTGGGTCTTTTACTTGAAGTTGATTTTACCTGTACGAGGGAGGAGATATTGGAAAGGTAAAGAGTCTTGGGAAGAATATTAGAAAGAATCAAGCAAAGACTCTTTTACTTGAGGTAGGTAAAAGAAGGTCGATTCTGAGGCTCTTTCACACTTAGTTTTGTAACCAGGTAAAAGATGTTACAGGGGATACTCTGGCAAAGTTATTGACAAGTTTTTGAGGCCTATAATCGGCATTGGAGCTGATACTCCCGCAAAGATTACTGTATATAACTTCAGGGTGGTAATGGACACCTTCCGTCTTCATTAGGTAGAAGGGCGTTTGTATATCCTCTGATGTTAAGTCTACATGAAAAGGAAAAGATTTGACACCATCAAAGCTGTGAAACAAAATCGGTATCCGTCGCGAACGAGCTCATGGAAGACTATTTTTTTCCAATGTTTTGGAAAATTAAAATTCATATTGAGTAGTGTAGGGATAAAGGTGGGTTTGTGTTTTAGGGTATAATTTGCAAAAAAAGAAAATTAGTACACATTTATAAACAAAAGTTTTGCAGGATCCATTGTATTATTTCATAGTCGAACCTTGCTGTGTTCACATCATAATGATGGAATATTTTGAAATCAGAATGGTATCTGTAATGGAATATGACAATAAAGCTTTTGAAGGGTGGTTGAATCAACTTGAAAAAGAAACTCAAAATAAAGAAATAATGCTTCGCCCAAGAACCTGTCTCCATAGGATGGAAGACCGTTTTGTTAATGTGCTAGAGCTTAAGAGAAAATAAGGCAGAAAATTGTCATGTCCCTAGAAGCTGCATTACCTGAATTATAAATTTTTCCAGGACAATACGACTTTGCAAGTTTGGCAAAAAAAATTATTTGCAAAAACTCAAATGTAAAAACTCAAACTCAGTTTATAAGAAAAAAGGGTGCTTCTTTGTTATATAGCACACACTCAAGAATTGAAGTTAGGTTAATCATAATGAAATATACCAAAATATGATGAAAATACAATAGTTTAGTAACAAATTATGGAAACTAAAGCGAAGAACTATGGAAGAGGAGCTGCCCAGACTGTGTTACATTAAATACGTAACCTAAACTAGCCTAACCTAACCAAAATAACAACTAAATATTTAATTGAAATATAGCTACAATGTAGTTTCCCACCGAGCCGAAGGTAATTGTCTGATATAAAGACCATTGGAAACCGGTTATTGTCTCATGTTCGCGATATAAATTCTCGGGTTTTTGCTACTATAACAAGGAAGTACGGAAAAAAGATATAAATAAAACCAGCCTGAATGTATGATTCAACCTGAATGGTAAAAATTTTACAAATAATCCAATGGTAATAAGGTAACTGAGCTCAGAAAGACAGATTTTAACCCTGGATCTGGAGGCACTCTGCTGTCCCATAGATGCCTATTAAAATAGAAGTGAGATTACAGCTAATAGGAAGTCCTCCCAAATGAATTTCACGCTTCAATGACAATGTGCCAGACGATTGTGGATTTCCAAGGGGAAAATCACTGACTGAAATGCTTCACCTTTCTTATCCTCTTTTCGGTAACTAATTGCTAGACAATTATTGGTCTACCTTTTTTTATGCGACGAAGCAATTATTTCGAAATGCTGCTTTATAATTTAGGTGGCAATCTGAAATGACCAGCGCACTTAATAGAACACTCGACACAACTACATTACAAACACAAAAAATAAGCAAAACCATACATAAGCCGTGTCAGCGGAGGAAAATACAGGTGCGTCAGGGTTTTGGCACGAGCACGTCTCTCTGTACCATAATAAAACTGTTCCAGACTATTTCAAAGCTAAGGCGAATCCTGTTGGTAATATTCATACTTGCATTCATGGGTCTGAGCCTTTTGGCATGGGGATATCAAAGCACACGTCTTTTGGAAGGTCAAAAGCTTAAATATTCAGGTTGGCCTATGTACAATCCTGCTGGAATGCTTTTTGTTATTCCGACTGCCCCTTATTTCGTCACTTGACCGATTGCAGTCACTTTTAATGTTGAAAACATTATAATTCAATCATTAAATGAATAGCTAGGTAGTAGAAATTCCAAAATGGTAAAAATTTTGAGTGGGCAGATTTTTTGTGAACCTCAGGGCTATCTAAGGGCTGGATTACGATCCTTAAAAGTCATAACCACTTTAAATAAATCTGTACCAGCCCCCCCCCCCCCGACATATTCAATAGAAAAAGTTTTTAATAGTAAATAGAAAACCAAATTATATTTTTTTTTTAATTCGGAAAGTTTTCCAAATCAGTAAATATTTTAGCGTGTCTTTTGTTTATACAGGAAATTGTTTTATTCAATCATCAAAACTAATATCAGTTCAGAAGATTTTGTACTTCTAAGATATAATGCATATAATCAATGATGCTCAATAAAAGTCAATTTTTTTTATTTCTATGGTGCTCTTGTTCTCTTGATGCCCTGAGCATCAGCTTTCTCATTTTCGTGTTATTTGTTAATCTTTCCCTTACTGCCAATACATAGAAGGAAGTGACAGCGTAGCTTTTCAGGGATTTTTTATTGCACCCACCCTTTTTTACTTTTATGGTGTTCTTGCTCTCTTGATCCCCTGAGCACCAGCTTTCTCATTTTCGTGTGATTTGTCAATCTTTCCCTTAATGCCAATACATAGAAGGAAGTGACAGCGTAGCTTTTTCAGGTATTTTTTATTGCACCCACCCTTTTTTACTTTTATGGTGCTCTTGCTCTCTTGATCCCCTGAGCACCAGCTTTCTCATTTTCGTGTGATTTTTTATCTTTCCCTTACTGCCATTACATAGAAGGAAGTGACAGCGTAGCTTTTTCAGATATTTTTTATTGCACCCACCCTTTTTTACTTTTATGGTGCTCTTGCTCTCTTGATCCCCTGAGCACCAGCTTTCTCATTTTCGTGTGATTTGTTAATCTTTCCCTTACTGCCAATACATAGAAGGAAGTGACAGCGTAGCTTTTTCAGATATTTTTATTGCACCCACCCTTTTTTACTTTTATGGTGCTCTTGCTCTCTTGATCCCCTGAGCACCAGCTTTCTCATTTTCGTGTGATTTTTAATCTTTCCCTTACTGCCAATACATAAAAGGAAGTGACAGCTTAGCTTTTTCAGATATTTTTTATTGCACCCACCCGTTTTTACTTTTATGGTGCTCTTGCTCTCTTGATCCCCTGAGCACCAGCTTTCTCATTTTCGTGTGATTTGTTAATCTTCCCCTTACTGCCATTACATAGAAGGAAGTGACAGCGTAGCTTTGTCAGATATTTTTATTGCACCCACCCTTTTTTACTTTTATGGTGCTCTTGCTCTCTTGATCCCCTGAGCACCAGCTTTCTCATTTTCGTGTGATTTGTTAATCTTCCCCTTACTGCCATTACATAGAAGGAAGTGACAGCGTAGCTTTTTCAGATATTTTTTATTGCACCCACCCTTTTTTACTTTTATGGTGCTCTTGCTCTCTTGATCCCCTGAGCACCAGCTTTCTCATTTTCGTGTGATTTTTAATCTTTCCCTTACTTCCAATACATAAAAGGAAGTGACAGCTTAGCTTTTTCGGATATTTTTTATTGCACCCACCCTTTTTTACTTTTATGGTGCTCTTGCTCTCTTGATCCCCTGAGCACCAGCTTTCTCATTTTCGTGTGATTTGTTAATCTTCCCCTTACTGCCATTACATAGAAGGAAGTGACAGCGTAGCTTTTCCAGATATTTTTTATTGCACCCACCCTTTTTTACTTTTATGGTGCTCTTGCTCTCTTGATCCCCTGAGCACCAGCTTTCTCATTTTCGTGTGATTTGTTAATCTTTCCCTTACTGCCAATACATAGAAGGAAGTGACAGCGTAGCCTTTTCAGATATTTTTTATTGCACCCACCGTTTTTACTTTTATGGTGCTCTTGCTCTCTTGATCCCCTGAGCACCAGCTTTCTTATTTCTGTGTGATTTGTTAATCTTTCCCTTACTGCCAATACATAGAAGGAAGTAACAGCTTAGCTTTTTCAGATATTTTTTATTGCACCCACCCTTTTTTACTTTTATGGTGCTCTGGCTCTCATGATCCTCTGAGCACCAGCTTTCTCATTTTCGTGTGATTTGTTAATCTTTCCCTTACTGCCAATACATAGAAGAAAGTAACAGCGTAGCTTTTTCAGATATTTTTTATTGCACCCACCCTTTTTTACTTTTATGGTACTCTTGCTCTCTTGATCCCCTGAGCACCAGCTTTCTCATTTTCGTGTGATTTGTTAATCTTTCCCTTACTGCCAATACATAGAAGGAAGTGACAGCGTAGCTTTTTCAGGTATTTTTTATTGCACCCACCCTTTTTTACTTTTATGGTACTCTTGCTCTCTTGATCCCCTGAGCACCAGCTTTCTCATTTTTGTGTGATTTGTTAACCTTTATCTTACTGCCAATACATAGAAGGAAGTGACCGCGTAGCTTTTTCAGATATTTATTATTGCGCTCACCCTTTTTTACTTTTATGGTGCTCTTGCTCTCTTGATCCCCTGAGCACCAGCTTTCTCATTTTCTTGTGATTTGTTAATCTTCCCTTACTGCCAATACATAGAAGGAAGTGACAGCGTAGCTTTTTCAGGTATTTTTTATTGCACCCACCCTTTTTTACTTTTATGGTGTTCTTGCTCTCTTGATCCCCTGAGCACCAGCTTTCTCATTTTCGTGTAATTTGTTTATCTTTCTCTTACTGTCAATACGTAGCAGGAAATGACAGCGCAGCTTTTTCAGGTATTTTTTGATTACACCAACCCTTTTGAAGCTGTACAGTAATCATCCTTGGGATCGCTTGATTCGGCAAGCTATTGAATTCACCGCCCAGCAACTGTACATGCTTCATAGAAAGCCGTTCCTCCTTCAGCTACTTGGAGCCGCGGCACCCCTTTTATCTTACTCCACATCTGCTGACTACAATCAGGTTTGGTATCTTTATTTTAGAATAATCTTAAGGCTATATATTGTCACTTGACGCCTGCTATGTTTCTGCTGACAAAACTTAGGGTTGGATTTTTTTTTTTTTTTTTTTTTTTTTTATTCTTGGCTTGCTTCGCTATTACAAAATTTGACTTTGATTGTATTGTCTTATGATGCTGTTATGTTACAAAGTGATTCCTTTGACAATGCCTTAAATGGTTTCTGCCTATCATTCACAACAACAAGACTCAAAGTTTTTCGGTTAACTTAGAAAACTTATAATTCAGCCTTGGACTCCATTAAGTCCAATAGAGTCCTTAGACTCTCAACATTAAGCGACGTTCCTAAGTCAACAGCTTTCTCAATATAAAGAACTAGAGACATGTAAGTATGTTGAAGGCTATTAAAAAGACTAATAATTAAGAACTGATCATTAACAAAATCATACATTAATTAGGAGATTTTCACGATGCCTCAAGTCCTACGGAAATATATTTGAAAATGTATGTACTAGTCTGAAAAAGTCTTTGTGAGTTAAGAAACTGAACTTGGGCAACTTAAATTGATTTCTTAATGACCGTTCAAAGAGTTTTTAAAAATACATCTAAAATACAACTGTGTATTGTACTCCCGATCATTAAATATCACCAAATAAACTGAAAAAAATTCACAGTGGCTAGGGTAAAAATTTTATTTTTTTAATTATAATTAAAAGTTTATAGGTTTTTCGAATTTATTGTCGAAGTTAATTCGTTACAAAACAAACAGTTCGTTAACTATTTATTTGTTATGAAACAAAATAGGAACCTATAGAAACCTGAATTCTGGGTGGTTTGTACGTAAGACTTAAAGTGACTCTCACGAGATTAACTTAATAAATAAAGCTAGAAACAAAAGCAGTGTATTAGATAGCATTTGAAACCCAAGATTTTTTTTTTTTTTTTTTTTTTTTTTTTTTAAATCAATATTATCAGTTTTAAAGGAGATAAACTCTGAGTTTCAACTTGTCAAAATAATGAAATATAGAACAGAAATAAGCAGTGCCCAAAAATAATGAAACAGAAAAAGTCAAGGGATTATTACATTATTCGGGGTGCTGGAGATTAAAGGGACAAAAGTTTCATCGTGCCTAGAATTTTCTGATGGATTGTTGGGAAATAGAAT
>CM051269.1:27210060-27232560 GCA_027921565.1 Artemia sinica
GTTTTTTTTTCTGTTCTTCTCTGTTTTGGTTCTCTTTGTATTTGTCAGAATTTATTTGTTTGTTTTTTTTCTATTTTCTTTCTTTATACTCCATCAGTGTTGTATTTTACATTTATGGTATATTACATTACATTTAAGGATGTTAGAATACGTTTATTTAACAAACAAATTACATGAATAAATTATTTTCTAAACTGGCCGACGGGTAGCAGGGCTCGATGTGTCGGCCAAAAACATAAAAAAAAAATTGCCGAAATAACAAATAAAGCATATCAATAATGAAAAAAAAGACACACATGGTAGGAGATAACAGAGGAGGCCACCCCAGCGCGAGAACACCACAACAAATTTCATTCTAAAATCCAAATTCACCAATCCCAACATCCAGGCAAAGAACAATTTTTGAAATATGTTTTTTCAAAGAAAATCGGCTCTTGAATCTTGGGGACACATCTATTAAATTAAATTTATTTGCAATATGAGGGATCTGGTATCTGATTGAGAATCTAGCTCTTTCAGATTTAATTGGGGGAAGGCGATACTTCTTGGAGCGGACGTGGTGGGCAGGAGAAATGGGAGTCTCAATTATACCCAGATCATGGAAATAATTTGCCGAAGACTGGATATCATAATACCACATTGCTGTATGCAGGTCTTTCAGTTGTTTGAGATTAAGTATATTGAGAAAAAGATATAAAGTTTGGGTTTCTGAAAGATTTTGAAGGCTCACTGGGCGATGAACAAAAGTACCCAGGATTCTAACCGCCTTATTTTGAACTATCTGAAGAGGTTGGAGATGGACCATAAATGTGTTGAGGTATATTACAGGGCAATATTTAAAATATGATTCAATCAGAGAATGATATAAAATTTTAAGGATGGAAAAAGGAAATACATGTTTCATTCTATGAAGACAACCTAAGTTATGGGCAAGTTTCAATCTCAAATAATCAGAATGCTTTCGGAAAGATAAAAGCTCATCAAGAATAATCCCAAGGTAACGAAATGAATTTACTCTTTTATCCTACTTTGATTTACAATTAACTCATCTATGGTAATTTTATCTACTGCCCGCTGTGACCGCCCAAAAATCATGAATTCAGTTTTAGAAAAGTTCGGAGCTAGGTAGTTACATGCAAACCATTTATTCAAAGAATTCATTGCTGTCACCATTTTCTCAGCCAACAAAGATGGGGTTTTAGCTTTTACTGTCACCGCCGTATCATCTGCAAAAATTACTGCTAAACTACTATCTTGGGGTAAACACCTCGAATGGTCATTTATATAAATCAAACATAGTAATGGCCCTAATACTGATCCCTGGGGGACTCCAACATCATCAATAACAATATGGCTTGACAGGGGCCCATTTACCTCTACCTGAATTTTTCGACCATGCAAGTAAGATTTTATTAGATCTAAGCCTTTACCTCTAATACCTGCATTATTAATTTTCTCCAATAAAATTTCATGGTTTAGCGTATCAAATGCCTTCTTTATATCATAGAAAAGAGTAGATACATGATTTTCATCATTGATGTTAAACATCTGTATTTCTTATACTCTGATTGGCTGAGAAGTTCAGACCGCGCAAGTATAAATAATTCAGGAGCTCCGTATTCTTCGTTTAGTTGTGTATCAAAGCTAGTTAAAGAAAGAGGGCAATAAATTTATACATACATACATACATACGTAGCCACTGGGGTGCAATATTAAAAGGCTTGATGCTTAATTTTCGACATTTAATTGATGCCTGGTTCTACTTTTAGAAACTACGCCGGACCTCAGAGGAATTCTCCAGTAACGGAAGTCAAGTCAAATAATTCCTATAGGTATAGCAAGAAACATTCGGTTGCAGAGCTTGGAGACTTGGAGGCACATGCTCGTTTCTTAGGTAAAAACTTTTTTCCCGTTTCATATTCCTCATCTTTCTTTTAATATAGCGAGTAAAATTGTTCTGTATCTTTTTACTGTTCCTCCTCATTAACCTAGTTTAAAAATAGCTTCTCTTGTCTTTATTTCAATACGAAAATTTTTAGTTATTTTAGACTCAACTTTTTGTGGTAAAGGAATAATAACTTGTAAACAATTGTCAAACAATGATGAACATATAGACCATTGTGGTGCTTGCCACCCATGGTACAGTTGCGGTGCTGTTATATCAACCGACTGAATTCTCTCTAGACGTAATATTTAAATAATATTTGTTGCAATTACCATAATGTAAATGTTTCATTTTGTCTTAATTTATTTGCCAAAGCTTGTCATTGTCAGTTTAGTCGCTTTAACAGTTTGTCATTATCACGTTGATCTTCTTTTCATCTGTTTTAATTTTGCTATACCTCGCAATTTGTGATAAAATTCTAATCATTAATCAACCATATACTTATTACGCAGGATATGGAAGGTATTGGTGAATAATCTGAAACATTTTGCAGTCATATTTTAGATCTTCTTTGTGAAAAATAGTTGATCCAGATGTAGGAGGTGTCGCGGACCGGTTTGTATGGGGGACATGTTGATTCAATGAACGCTTGTAAATAGAAGGATTGCTGTCTTCCAAAAAATATCACTGCGGTAAATTTCTATATAATACTGTTGCTATAAATATTGTTATAGCGACAAGGTTTTCTAAATTATTAGCTTTCTAAATTATATAGTTTTCGAAATTATTAGCGACAAAGTTTTCTAAATTATATAGTGCTCAAAATTAAAACAAAAGTTTTCGTATATTTTGTGTTTAGAAAGCAACATTCATGTGAGAACAATATACCAATACTAAGGAAGATGTTTCAATTCTGTAATAGCCACATATATATACTATCTTTCACTAACCGAGACTCTATTGTTTATATTTGTCAACTGTTAATTTTAAGCGTTAATTTATTAATTATTCAATGAAGTGTTAATTTCTGTGGTAAGTTTGATTGAAGGCCTTTGCGTACTTATTGTTATATGGTTTAAAAGAATTTTATGGCCTGCTGATTAGCGGTTATTTAAATTTTACACTTCGTATTCGGAGGAAATAAAAAGTTTGAATTGAATTGAATAGGATTAGGGCTAGTCTGGGAGGATTTGACAAATTAGGGCATTTCTGCATGATGTTTTTTTTTCTGGAAATATAATTGAATGGTAAAGAGGAATGTGTTATTTAGTTGCTTTCTATCTATCTTATTTTCTATGATGATGAACATGATAGTGAAACAATTGTTACCACTTTTATTAAGTTTTCTGAATCTATTTGTCACAAAGTCAGGTATGTTACAGGTGATCATGCAAGAGCTTGGGTTACTGGGGACAAAGACTTGGAGGAAAATGAAAACCTAAGGAATCATTTCAGACTTCCGCGATCTGTTCTCCTGTCTACAATTGCAGACTTTATTCCAGCCGCAACTTTGCGGCTTAATGAAATCGCAAAGAAAACTCAAGATCAAAAAGTACCTGAACTCTTGGATACGAAGTGCCATGCAGTAAGTATGATGAAAAACAAATGACTGGGGATTGAAATTTTAATATAGATATACTGGTATCTGTTCCGTGAAGTCTTAATAATTATCGATTTATTAAAGTTAAAAAATCAAAAGATTTAAAAGAACAAAATGTATTTTGTTTTCAGTAAAGTGCAAATTATGTTCTGGCCTTCAGAAGGCATAGGAGCGTCAGCCCTACTCATGCTAATATCTGCTCATTTTGAGTTTAAATCGGTTGTTTATAGTAATTTCTCTTCTTGTTGGGTTTCATTTATTTATTGATGGTTATGTGTGGTAGTTTTGTGCTTGGAAGGTTGTTTGACTTTACTTCTGCTCATTTTTTGTTTAATGGAGCTCTTTACTTTTCTTTTAATTTTGTGCAAAAAGTATTTTTGAATTAATTAACTAGTTAATAACCAATTAATAGAATTAACTAGTAAATGGAATTAACTATTAAAAATTTTTTTAGAATTTGTGACAAACAGTTGTCATATTGGATTTTATTAATATATCACATTAAGAAATCAAAAAGGAACTATGTCTCTGCTGATAAATTACTGTGGTATAGGCTTTCAAAAAGACGGCAGAATTATCCTGATTTATTTGATTTTTGTGACGAACTGTTGTCATATTAAATGTTGTTAATATGTGAGTTATTTATATTTCGTCTGTTTTTTGGGGGGGTTTTGTGTTTTTTGTGTCTTTTTCTTTTGCCTTTTATTTACATGTTTTGTTAAAATTAGTTTAGTTTCTTTAAGTAGAGAAATTACTTCCGCTGATAGAGGCTTCCGTGCGTGAAGTCAAAATGTTCGGAGCTTTCTTATTATTAAAAGTGTGTTATTGTTTTATCCTCTGTCTTAAAATATTTTACCAGTTTTTTTCTATATTTTCATTTGATTAACCAGTGGTACTACAAGCTCTTTGCAGTACAGAACTATCTGAGCCCGATACACTAATAGAAGTTCTTTCTCCATCCCATCCTTTTCAAAGTCTTTGTCACCTACCAAGAGATTTCTTAGCACTTTAAGTCGTATTTTGAAGTCTCATTTTAGTTAACTCCAACTTTTGTGTTTCCAGAATATGTAGAGTAGAAAAGGCTGTCAACAAGTCGTTTTGGGTTTTCTTGGTCGGCTTGCAAAATGTTTTGTTTATGTGGGTAAAATAAAATAAATCTAATATAATCTTTCATCTAGGGTATCAAACCTTTTTCTGGTCACTTTGTCGATATTTTAGTAGAAGTGTTCTAAGTATATGGTCTTTGGCAATCCGGAGGACTTTTACTAAGCATATTATGTTTTTCTTCCTTGTCAGATATTCCATGGAACTAAAGTTAAACATATCCCGAGAATGCAAGACTTATCACGTGAATTTTAGTTTAAATCTTCAAGTACAGACTAAAAGATATTAAACCATAGAATAATTACACAAAATAATGGAACTTAATTTTTAAGTTCTGGAAAGCCAGGAATATTAATTAGATGCATCATGTAACATACGTGAATTAGGGTAAAAACTACTTTCCGGACGAACTTTTTTTTATATATTAAAGAAACCGTTATACTTTCTGTGATATATTAAAGAAAATAATTGAGCCAGGCGAAATAAAACTTCCAGGAATCGACTCAAACATCAAGTTCTGAGAATTTATATAAGTTTTTTTTTCAGGTAGCTCAACCATTCTCTTTGAAATACTAAATAAATCTTGCGTGAGTGATTTTTTACTCTGATCAATTTAACGATATGCTCTGTTTTTCGTATAACCTCAAAAACCTAATTGTCATTTTTATGTTGTAGCGGCTTGCTGATATTGCTCACACGTTGCTGAAAGAAGCCCCTTACGATGATGCATGCATGTCTAGTATGGGACTGCTGCGATACATGAAGGAGCTTATGCCTGCGTGTGATTGGTCAGCAGAAACGCTGCGTCCCACTTTAATGATGCTCCTGCGTCGGTTGGATAAACTTTTTGTAAAAATTTTCAAGAAACATATTACCGGAGTAAGTGTATTTAAAAGCTAAGTCTACCTTGAGTTCTAAGCTTTAATCTGTGAGCTCACATAGCTGTCATTTATGTGTAATTCAGCCTCTTTAAAGTTGGATCAGATGATGCTTGGAAAAGCAAAGTCTTGGATGAAATCTCATTTGGTGTTAAATCAACTGTTTAGAGTGTCCGCCACTCCTTTATTGTGTCCATCATAAAGAAAGTGAGAAAATTGGTACTGGCCCTCCCTCGGCCCTTCCCGAGAAAAATTCCAAGAAAACATGAATACAAAACGAGTGGTTTTTCCGAAACAGTTAAATCTAGTTATTATTTTTTTTAGAATTGGAAGTGTATCTTTAAATACACTTAAGGTATTTTAGCCACACTTATTTTAGCTGAGCTCTGTGTAATACTATGTCTATAACTAAAGAATATAATCGATAATAATATGTCTATTATTTATTACAGCGGTTTTTTTCGTTTTTTCCCCTTTTTTAGGCTAAAATAATCGGAAAAACTGAAAATAAAAGACTTGTTTTCCGTGCAAATATATGTAATTCTAAAGAGAAAACGGATTTCTTTGATTTTATTGTTAACGAATTGAATCTTGGTTAGATCTTGTCAGCTTAATTTTTGAAAATTTGTTATTATCGCTTTACAAGCCAAAATTCGTTGAATTGAACTGATTTTTTTTTAGAAGCAAACTGATTGGAACTCTGCCACGGGGCTTTTGGAAGGGCTCTACATAACTCTGAATCGCCATCCGTATATAGTTCATGTTCAGCACCTCAAGTCTCTCACGGGAACCTGTCAGGTACTGCCTCTCCATCTACTTCTAGCTCTATTTGTATTTCTGCTTCTATTACCTATTAACGTAGTAACAACTTCTTTCTATAATAACGAAGCTAATAACGAAATAATAACGAATAATTTCATTTAACATTTTTTTTTTTTTTTTTACAAGAAATAAACTCTAACCTGACCAACTTCAACTAACCATTTCAATCTGCGCAATCAAACACTAACACTAAGTTGGGTTTAAATTTTTTGTTTAAAACTAGATCAAATAACTGCTTTTAGAGCAATTCTTACTTTGATATTTAATCAAACCAATATAGCAAGCCAAAGAAAGCGAAATGGGGGAAAGATTTCCATACTCTTGGTATTATAGCTTCTAATGTCCACTATAATTGCGCAATTTTCCCCTTCAACACTTTTAGCCAATTATACAGTTGTTGTTTTTTTTTTGTTTTTTTGTTTTTGTTTTTTTACCTTTAAATAATTGACAGGGTTAAATACACAAAACCTATCCATTCCTTTACCTTTTTTGCAATAGCTATAATACAGTAACTATAACTTTTTTGCCGTAAATAAGCACGACTGACTCTAATGGTAAAGAACGTTTATGCCACGTTCAACATTTTAATATTCTACGTCAAGAACACACGAGAAAACACACTTTGTATGTGTTCTGTGTACTACATTTTGTCTGTGTACTACGCTTTTGCCATCCCTCATATCGTCACGTTGACCTTATTTTGGAATATGTTTACAACTACTGCTAAAAAAATTATCCGGTCTGTATTTTTTCGTTTTGCGGAGTTTCTTTTATATAGGCTATTCCCCTATGGGCTAAAAAATAAACGCCTAGTCTCAGATTATGGGTTAAATGAGCCACTATTTGTGGCGTTGAGGAGCGTAGGGTTTGCTTTTTACGTAAGACGGATAAGTCAAACAGCCTCCATTCTGCTATCTGATGTAGATTTTCTTGCTATTATCTGTGTCTTACTTGTTTTGTCTTTGGTGTTCTGTTATTCAAGGTAGTCTATTTCCATGTGTTCAATTCAATTCAAACTTTTTATTTCCTCCGAATACGAAGAGTAAAAAAAAAAACTCTAATCAACAGGCCATAAAATTCTTTTAAACTATATAACAACAAGTACGCAAAGGCCTTCAATCAAACTTACCACACAAATTAACACTTCATTTGATAATTAATAAATAAAAAAATAAAAAATAATAATAATAATAAAAAAATTAATTAAGCTTCATGCGCAGCTTTATATAAATTATGAGAAAAAAGAGGTAATTTGGATAAAAATTTCTTTTGCTTTTTCTCCAAAACTTCAACAGGGGTTTCTACTTTATATGTATTCATTAAAAAAGTATTTGATTCAGATTTCGAAAAGTGGCAAAGGAACTTAGCAAAATTTAAAAATGTTGTTTTTACATGCGCAATATTACTAATTCTAAAAAACGGGAGGAGCGATGAAAAAAGTAAAATCTGAGGCAAAGCGACAGTATTATATACCTGAGCCACTGATTTTCCGAGAAAGAAGATTGCGAAGACAAATTACTGCCCCGAAACTAGACACTATTCTACTTTTAACTGCTTTAGAAATAGAAGCACGGCATAGAGCTAAAGTTGGTCCATAAGGCACACCGAGATATAAAAAAGATTCCAACGGTTTTAAAATACTATCATAAATACGAGCAGAAATTTCTGAATTAACGAGATCATTAGCCTTAGGACCAAGAATTAAAAACTGACACTTTTCAGGGCGAAAACGAAGTCCATGCTCACTAAAGACCTTTGCTAAAAAATCCACATTTTGTTGAAGTGACTGAAGTGATCGACTCAAAAGGAGTAAATCATCTGCGTAAGCAATCCACTACAGAACATAATCTTTACCATAAATAAAAGTCAACTGAATTTGATCAAATAGCCCCGAAACAGTAATATTGAAAATCCAAGGAGAAATAATGCTTCCTTGCCTCAGCCCCCTATATAACTTAAATAATCACTAAACTGATTCTTCCACTTAATACGAATACGAGAGGAGCCATACCACTTTTTTTAAACCAAAACTACTGGTAGTGGGACATTATTCTTCAGAAGCGCAGTCATAGCCCAAGAATGGATAATTGAATCATACGCCACCGCAAAATCTAACGCAAGTGTATAAACTCTATCCCGTTGCTTACAAAAGGATTTTATTCTTGAAAGGAGGGTTTGAGCAACATCCATGCTTAGCCCCTTACGGAACCCAATTTGATTCAGGCCTTGGTTACAAGACTCCAGATACTTTAATAAAACTAACTCAAAAACTTTGCTAATCTGGCACGCAACAGTATGCGGCATGTAATCAGAACATCGATTCGTATTCCCTCCTTTTTTTAAAAGGGGTGAAGTGGTAGCACGAGAAAAGCTAGTTGGAAGAACTCCAGAAGAAAGAATAGTAGTGAAAAGAGTAGCAAGAAGAAGCATCGCTTTGGGGGATGCCCATTTTATATGGTTTGAATGTATACCATCATGATCAAAAGAATGCTTACTTTTTAGAGCTTTAATTGCTGGCGTTACATCTTCAACAGAAACAGATATTTTACTATTTGGGCGGGGCTTTGAAATTTCTTCCGATAATAAAGAGTCAAGCCGTGATTCAACTGCCACATCACCGGATGAAAAACATGATTATAATGAGTTATCCAATCATCTAGTTTCAGAGAACTATTAGAATCTGGTGAACAATTATTATTACGACGACTAGAATTAACCAAACTCCAAAGCTCATTCTTGTCACTAGTAATCCTTGAACCAATTTCATCTTTTATAATTTTATCGTGCAAACGCAACTCAGCCCGAAAAACGTGTTTAGTTAACTTCATACCATCATAAAGTGGTCCAGATCGCGGTTTTCCCGCGCAATTCCAAAGGTAACAAGCTTGAGATGCATTCTTTTGGCTTTGCTTTAAAATCGGGTTAAGGTTCCAACCTAAAATACGAGTCCATGACGGAAAGAATCAGTCGTAAATGCTTTATTAGCCCCGACTTTTAAACTATGAACAATTTCAAGGTAAAATAGATCAATATCAATTTGATCAACATCCTTAGAATAATTTACAATTATTTTAGCTAAAAGAGCATCTGATTCTTCATGATATTTGCACATTTTTTCCCGATCCCAGATCATTTTATTTACAATTTGACTAGAACGATGGATAATTTTAAAAGATGGAATTTGAAATATTTAAATGAAAAGAAAGGTAAAATGGTCACTAATAGGCATATCCAATCCAACATGAACAGGCTGTGGCAATAACGCTGCATTTGAAACGAGCACATGGTCTAGATTAGAGGATGAACCAGAATTATGGACACACGTAAAATCCGCATCTTTTGAAACTATAGTAATAACCGAAAACAAAGATAAAAGAGTGGAGGAGCGGACATCAGAAATAGCAAGGTTGCAGTTAAAATACCCACAAGTAAGCCACTGGAAATCTGCTGGAACTTTCACCACAAATAACGATACTTCTAAACATGCAAAATTGAAATCAAAATCCGAATCAATAGTATGATAATTTGTTGGTAAATGGCACGAGAAAACGATAATCCCTGGGGTTCGAATTGCAACAAAATAACGATTAACGGCAAACACTGAAACTGGAATATTCTCTCGAATAAATATGCAAACGCCTCGAGATGGGCGTCCGCCTGTAGGCGTAGCTGGAAAGATAAAACACTTAAACTGCTGCGACAGGCTTGAAAGAAGACTAGTAGAGTGGTCCAGAAGGTGATGCTCTTGCAGACAGAAAATATCTAGATCGCGCAGCATAGACTGCAATACATGTTGTTTATCACCAAATCCATTCAGATTCAGAGATATAATCTTTGCACTAATCATTTTTCATTCTTTGCAACTTTTTCGGTCAACCGTTTGCAGTGAAAGCTAATCCAGTGTGCTCATGAGATCCACAATGGAAGCAACAAGGTTCATTCTGGCAAGAGTTGTTCCGAGAATGAAAGTATCCACTACCAAGACACTTGAGACAACGTTCCATGCTAGAGTAGCCCAACTATATATGCTCTAGTGACCCGCATTTGTAGGACATTCGTGGTAAAAACTTATAATCAGTAAGCCGGAAATGTTCGTAGCCAATGTGAATCCTATGACGCGAATAATGAGACTTAGCCGTTGCCGAACGGAAGTATACACGATATGATCTGGAAACACCCATGTGCTGTATCTCTTCGATACCTTGGTTAGAAGCACACACACTCTCTGGATCGATCGGGAAGTCCACTCGTGATAATAAACCGACAATTCTGGATTTGCGAACCTCAGTTTTACCGACCTTTTCATTCAAACAGGCTTTCAAGTTTTCGGCGTTTTGTCTTTTCGTATGAACGACCCATTTCGGTTGCTGGGATCCTGATTCCTTAGAAAGTGAAATCCGCACTATACCATCAGCTCCATCCAACGATTTCAGAAAAGCTTCACGCTTTAAGGGATCATCACAATCTTGTGGTGGTGAATCTACTACAAGACCCACTGTTTCTGACTCGCTATTCAGCGGAGGCCAAGATTTATCATTAAGTTTTTCTTTATTTATACAGCTCAAAACCTCGCACTGTACTTCGTCACAACACTCTTTCACCACAGTAGGAGTCTCCGCTACCTTACTTGTGACGTAATCAAGTTTATCAATAATGCTAGAAAGATGCCGGTCCCAGGTTTGAATGGCACGGCTAAAGTGAGCATTATGATCCGTATCTATCTCAGGCATCGCATCACTTGCAGTCTTGACGAATTTCAGATTTGGCAACCGAAGGGTTGCATCCTCAGAAATAAGGATGTCTAAAATATCCTGCGATAGGCTTTGCTTAGCAGAGGGACCGCGACGTGCAAGGAGTTTATGCGTGGGATTCACTAGGGATGTTAGGAGGCTTCTAGCTTGATCAAGATGATCAATAGAATAGATGTTTGCATCCGCAGATATACAGGAGGCGGACGAAATTCCTGACTGTAGACAGTGCCGGAAAAAGCTTAAGACTGGTGAATAAACAAGAGTCTCTGAAGGAGGTGGGATCTGCAGGGAAGCAGGTTTATCAGTAAATTTCTCGCAGCAGTCCGAGCACTTATATATTATAATACTGTTTTTCTCAATGCTCTGAAGAATTTCACAGCGGTTATGGCGGAGGCGACCACAAGCCCCAGCAGATGTGTTTCAAATAGCTGTTCCTCTGGTTGCGAGACTGAGGCTCTCTTTGCAAACTTTGCCTCCTGTCTTTTACAACTTTTCAGAAGCCATGGCAGCCATTTATCAATTAATAATAATAACAAATATATATCAACTTGGTACTATGTGCTAAGGAAATGGAAGGGGGCTACCCCAAACCACTACCCCGCTTTCGCCTGAGTAAAACTATTACCAGATAAAATCTGTGCTTACGGAAGGTGTTCTCCTCGGTGACCTTATATCCAAAAAAAACATTTCATAAACGCCCACAGTCTATCACCGCGTATCGTGCCAAAATTCATTTCATTTCTCATAGCACCCTCATTCGCGTAATTTAATTTACTTTAATTTATTTCAAACTTAATCCTTATTCCAAACTAAGTCACTGAATGAAATTCAAGCTCAAGCAGTGAATTAATGAATATCAAGAATCTAGGTTAAGTTCAGGTCAAATTCACCAAAAGTCCACTGTTATTTATTCCAAACTAAGTCCCTGAATTAAATGCAAGTTCAAGCAGTGAATTAATGAACATCAAGAAACTAGGTGAAGTTCAAAGCAAGTGAATTAATACTGGTTGAGAGCAAGCTTTAAAGTTCAAGAAATCCAAAACAAATGTTTTCACTTGGGATACTGAAAAGAGACTTTTCTTTCTTTCTCTTCACTTTCTTTTCTACTTCACTTAACACTCTTGTGTGTTCTTAAAACACAACGTGTGTGTTCTTTCACTATTTCTTTCATTGGCATGTCTAGACAGTGTGGTCATTGAACTCATATAGTAACCTCTGAAACCCGAGTTCTGTGTATAAAAGGGTATGTGTGAACTATGGCTATTGTAGAAAATGAACAACTAAACGTTAACATTTATTGCTGAATGCTCTGCGGTCCTTAAAGTCGAATTTAGTGTACTGGAAAGCTTGTATTCCGTTGTTTTAAGTTTGGGTTCCTAAATGTTTAGTGACTTATGCTAAATTCTTGAACATAGACTTAAAAATCACGAAGTAACCTTAAAACTAAACATTCAAATATTGACTTTAATTCATGCAGGATACGCGGTGCATGGAATTAAGGTTAATATGCTGAAAGTCTTATGGTCTATGATTTAAGTTTTGGTTTTCTAAATACATAGCAATAAAAGATACATATTGGACCTAAATCACGGAGCATGAGCTATTAAGTATGCGGGACATCTTTAACCTTATGTCACTTGACCTTAGAATACACGTGAAGTACGGATAGTTTTTGGATGTTGCGTTTGGTAGATGACATATGGAACTGACCCATCAAAGTAGGTTCTAGAATCAACATTTATAAGATGCGGAATTTAATTTTTTCAGTCTCTTATAATGTGTGAAGCAACATCTATGTCAGCAAGTGGAAATGAGAGTTCTCCTTCGCGGTTAGCTGGAAGTCCAATCCAAAAACATTTGAAGGTGACACCGCCTCCTGGAAGTTTTTGTAGCGTTGCAATGAGATTGATCAGTGCCCAAATCCTGTCTGTATCGGTATGAATTCTCTTGATTATCACTACAAATAATTCAGACTAATGGGTAGCCAAAAAAGGGTAACCAAAACCCTTTCCTTCTGTTGACACTGCAACTTGGTATATATTATGTGAATAATATTGTTTTTGTGTAAAACTTATGTAATATTGTCTAATTCATTTATCTAATTTCATTCATTTTTTATTCATGGAATTCATTTATTGAACTTCTTGTTCAGATTACTTATGTATATAACATATATACATATAACATATAAAAATATAGCGTATATACATATAACATATAAACATATAACATATAGCATATATACATATAACATATAAAACCTCAATAAAATACTATCACTAGTCTTTAAAGGCCAGGCCTGTATGGGGTTAAAATAAGTGCATGGCAACTAATAAAAACACTGAATAATTGGAAAAGAATCATTAAGAATAAAATGCGAAAGATATAGGAAAACACTAAGATAAGGACCTTGGATGACAAATACTTGGTAATGAAGCATAATGAGAATTGAAAAGAGGAGAATGCTAGAAGAATATTGACGGGAAAAAAGCGGAAAAAACAATCAACACAAAAAAAAAACTATTGCAACTATTTTATTGATGTTTCAAGAAATTAAATGTAAAAACAGGAAAAAGGGGGTTAAGCTTAAAACAAATTGAAAATAAAACAATGTTTATTCATTCTGAACTAATGGCAATTTTAAATTGCTATAGTTAATATCAAGAGAGGGTTTTTTCTGGCATTAGCATGGTTTAGATTTTGTGATGCTTTAATGATTTGTATGAGCTAAGTGCCAATTATTTGTATGAGCTCAAGATGGCAAAATAAGAGTTATTTTGGCAAAAATCTGGCGAAGTTGGTTATTTTGTTAGTTTGAATAACTTATGCTTCATACCAAAGAAGATGGGAAACTAATTAGAAATGAATTTTTAGCAGTTCAACATGAGTGCAGTACAAATTAAGTGCTACTACGGCCCTTGACAAGGCAGTGTTGTCAAATATAAGTAGACAAATTGAAAACTAAAAGTATAAGTTGAGTTTAATCTCAATTTGTTACAGCATTTAAATTTTTTGAATCTTTTCTTTTGTTGAAGTGAATGCATGAGTTTACCTGCCCATTCCATTGATAGGTATCTCTCAATAAAACCTGTTTATAGGAATTCAGTTTATTTTATATATAATTATTTGAAAAAATACGTTTTCTAAAGAGTTAAAGAGGCTGAGTTACAAGGTCGAACCTTAAAACGTACAGGGATTAGGAGGCACAGTTGGGGGGCTACCGCCCCCAAACCCCCCGCTTTCGCAGCCTTTAAATATAAAAAAACATTCTTTAAACTGAAAGTAAGGAGCGACATTAAAACTTAAAACGAACAGAAATTATTCCGTATATGAAAGAGGCTGTGCCCTCCTCAACGCCTCGCTCTTTACGCTAAAGTTTGACTTTCTCACAACTCTTTTTTTAAACAATAAAAACTTTAGCGTAAAGATCGAGGCGTTGAGGAGGGCACAGCCTCTTTCATATACGGAATAATTTCTGTTCGTTTTAAGTTTTAATGTCGCTCCTTACTTTCAGTTTAAAGAAATGTTTTTTATATTTAAAGGCTGCGAAAGCGGGGGGTTTGGGGGGCGGTAGCCCTCCAACTGTGCCTCCTAATCCCTGTACGTTTTAAGGTTCGACCTTGTAACTCAGCCTCTTTAACTCTTTAGAAAACGTAGTTTTTTTCAAATAATTTCTGCACGTTTTTGTACAGTTTATTACTTATTATTGCTTGACTAACTGTTAGCTGATCGTGTCAGGAGTTAAAGTTGGGGGGCTGCCGCCCCCCAAACCCCCCGCTCTTGAACATTCTTGTGTTAAGGCTTTTAATTCCTGAATACTCAAATCACGTCGTACAGGGTGCCTCCTAATCCCTGTACGTTTTAAGGTTCGAACTTGTGACTCAGCCTCTTTAACAGTCCCCCAACTGTGCCTCCTAATCCCTGTACGTTTTAAGGGTCGACCTTGTAACTCAGCCTCTTTAACTCTTTAGAAAACGTAATTTTTTTTAAATAATTTAAAAAAAAACTGAGTTTCTTTTCAAAGTCTAAATTCAGTATATAAAAGTTTGCTCTGATGGTGAATCGAACCCGAGTTTTCCGCCTGAGAGTCTGAAGTATCAACCGCTGGACTATACAGATATAATGGTAATTGTTTTTTAGTATATGGAAGCTATTTTCGACGCAAGCAAATTCCCAAAAAACTTGATATTTGGTTTTTGGAAAACAGGGAAAGAGTGATCAGATTGAGCTGAAATTTCGAGGATAAGCTCCCAGGCCCCAGGAAAGCTTATCCTCTAAATTTCAGCCCGATCAGACAACGTTAAAGGGGGGTTGTGGTGGGAAAAATTAACATGGGCTAATATAGGAAAACGAGGTTTTTCGTAAATTTAAATTCGGGGGATAATTTTTTCGGTCTGAAAATATCAAAAGGCCCTAACAGGTCGAATTCTGCTTCGAATGAGTCCTCATTCAACCGGATCCGTTGCCAACTGTGGCCTTTAGGCGTGGCTAAGAAAAAAAAAGAGATGATGAATTTTAAGTGGCTATATTTGGTTTTTTGAAAACAGGGAAGGAGTGATTGGATTGAGCTGAAATTTCGAGGATAAGCTCCCGGGCCCTAGGAAAGCTTAACCTCTAAATTTCAGCCCAATCGGACAACGTTAAAGGGGGGCTGTGGTGGGAGGGTCCAAACTTCCGGCCCAGTTTGCCCCATGAAGATAAAGTCGGAGGAGGATGAAATTTTGCAAGTTTCTTAGTTTGAGCTTGGGCTACAAAATGCGATTACCGCCGTCTCTCTGCGACCTCTAGGACCTGAAATCGCTTAACATTGTGGTGGGTCGCCTCTTTATAGAGGCACAAGTGTGCCTCCTTGATTATACCAAAGGTGCAAAACAAAGGCAACTTTGAATTTTTTTTTTCTGGCGGATGGGGGAATAATTTTTCTTCGATTTTGAAGATCGAAGAAAAATTGAAGAGCATTTGGTATCGTTGTTCTTTTCTTTTCTTTTTTATACCTGTCGTCTGGGAGGCTTGCCTTCTGAACTTTACTGCAGTCCAGACAAAATTATGATAAAAAATGTTATAACAGACTTTATTTGAAAGGATATATTGAGAGAAAAACGAGTACATATACGCCTTTTTGTATGTTTGTATGTCCATTTACATATTTTTTTTCTCTTTGGCAGTGTCTGAACTTGTCATAAAGTTAAGCTGGGTATTATTTGACAATCTGAAGATTACATATTAAGCTCAAAATTTTTAGGGCTGCGCAACCCATAGATTTTTTTTGCTTGTTCAAACATCTTACTTCTTCTGTTGTCTCGAGAGGACTCGCTAAGCTTCTTTTGTGCAACCGAAAATACCTTAACTTAGACACAAGATCCTCTAGAGCCATTTATGGCACATATGGTGTCGATGAAGCCTCTGCACTAATGTCGGAGCTGTGCCGCAGCGGCAACGTCTTCCATTTCTAGCACTGACAATGTATCAGCAATCTATCGATATCAGTCATAAGATCGCCCAAAGGTGTTTTTCAAACAAAATCAGTCTTCATCCGGACATCTGGTACCCAATTGTAAGTTGTCCAAGGAAGGCTGCTTTGTTGCATTCGGAGGACATATCCAAAATTTTCTCACCTCTTCTTTCTTAATGAAATACTATGTTATTACATCATATAAGCATTTCTTATGACATCATGTATGGTATCATATAAGTATTTTCTTATATTGATTAAAAAAAAACTTTTCAAAAAATAAGTTTCTCAAAGAAAAGTAAACGATATTTTAAACTTAAGCTCAGCAGATACAAATACCTCTTAAAATTCAAACTCAAAACGACCAGAAATTACTATTAAAGAATAAATAAAACCCAAAACGAACAGAAATTAAATACACAATCATAGCAAATAACATACAACAAATAATAATATAAATAAATAAATAGATCTTAAAGTGAGTAATGCTTAGATTGAATATGAAAATCAAGCTTAAAACGAAAAATAAATATTTTGCTATTGAAGTATAAATGAAACTTAAAACAAACAGAAATTAAATAAACAATCAATGCAAACAAAATTATAATATATATTAATGTAAATGAATAAATAAATCTTAAAACGAGTGAAACTTAAATTGAATATATAAATCAAGCTTGAATGGAACAAAACTCACTACAAACAAGAGTTTGGGTATCGCCTCCTTCTCTCTAAATCCTACTGCGTCACACAGGTGCCCTCCAATCTCTTTTGACTCTTAAAAAGTGAACTAGAACTTTCAATTTCCAATCAAGTGAGCCCTCGCTGAAGTTTTTACGAACATTCCTTCCATAAGAACCATATATGCCCCCAGAGAATAAATTATAACCCTTGCCCTGAAGACTGAGGGGGAGTATCCTGCTCAAAGATATAATTTCCAGAACTTTCAACTACGTTGAACAAATGGCTATCTCAAAATTTTTATTGGATATGTTTAGGGAAATGTTGGGCGCGGAAGGGGTGTTAGTTGCCTTCCAAACACTTTCGACTATTAAAAGGGTACTAGCCATTTAAATTTCCAATCGAATGATCCCTTTTGAAGTTTCTACGACAGTGCTTTCTATAAAAACCTTATATGTCCCAAGGCCATAACTTACAACCCTTGCCCTGAGGTTTGGGGGGGGGGGTTGTCATCCTCAAAAACATAATTTCCAGAATTTTCAACTACTTTGAACAAAATGGTTATCTCAAATTTTGATAGGATTTGTTTGGGGAAAAGGTGGGCGTGAGAGGGGGGTTAGTTGCCCTCCAATCACTTTCGACTGTTAAAAGGGAACTAGTCCTTTGAATTTCTAATCGAATGAGTTCTTTTTGAAATTTTTTCGACAAAGCTTTCTATAAAAACCTTATATGCCCCAGGGCATAACTTACAACCCCTGCCCTGAGGGCTGTGGGGGGAATGTCCACCTCTAAAACATAATTTCTATCTAGAAGTCAACTATGTAGAACAAAATGGCTATCTCAAAATTTTGAGTGAATGTGTTTGGGGAAATGGTGGGCATGTAAGGGTTGTTAGTTGCCTTCCAATCACTTTTGATCCTTAAAAAGGGCACTAAAACTCTCGATTTCCAATTGAATGAGCAACCTTTGAAGTTTATACGACGACCCCTTCCATATGAAGTACCTCTGGGAAAAAAATAAATAAATAATAAAACCTTGGAGCCGTATGGCCTTTACTATAGGCAAAGCTATAGCATCGCCTCTGATGATGTCATGCATAGAATAAATAAGATTGTTGAGTTTTCAGCGCAGCAGTTATTTGTATAATTTAATGTCTGTTGAAAGGACCAAAAAACAAAAATTTGCAGGTGCAGTTACTATCAATTGCGACAACGCCAATATGGACAGCTAAAGCAAAGGTCACTGCTAAATTATCAAAAATGACAATGAAGAGCAGTAAGTCAATGAAAATCAACCTGGACAGCGAGAATCAAGACGTGTCAAAATTGAAAATTATAGCGATGATGATTGGGTTTGGGATTTTGACATGGAGATATGTCTTTAATAATGACAAAAGACAAACCAAGGCAAAAGAAGAAGTTTTTCCCATCACCTGAACAATTAAAAGAAACAAAGATGGTTGTCAATACCTTCCATACCTTGTAAAATCAAAAACCTGGACTAGATAAATCGTTGGAGGAGAAAGAAGTTTTTGTCCCACCGCCTGAACAATTAAAAGAAACAAAGGTTCGGCGATATGTCTTTCATAATGACAATAGACAAGCCGAGGCAAAAGTTAAAGGTCCAATAAACAAATGTAATTTTACAAAGGCGCCACTTCTAATTTAAGGTCCAATTAGACGTCATGACATCCAGAAAAGGCTTAAATTGTCTGCGTTTAGAAGATAAGCGACAGTGAGAATCTATATATAGAAGCCTGCCGCGTGCCCCATACCTTTGTTACAAAAAAACAAAGGTTCGGCGATACGTATTTCATAATGGCGAAAGATAAGCCGAGGTGTAACGAACCAAACTGATTGAAAATGATAGTGATGATGATTGGGTTTTGCATTTTGACATGGATAAGGTCATCAATAACTACCATATTTTGAAAATCAAAAATATGGACTGAATAAATCATTGGAAGAAAAAGAAGTTTTTTTTTCCTACCACCTGAACAATTATTAGAAGACAAGCGACAGTAAAAATCTATACATAGAAGCCTGCCGCGTGCCGAGTGCCGGGTCCCGGTGGTGAAACAGTACACATATATATATATATATATATATATATATATATATATATTATATATATATATATATATATATATATATATATATATATATATATAGATATATATATATCTATATATATATATATATTATATATATATATATATATATATATATATATATATATATTATATATATATATATATATATATATAATATATATAATATATATATATATATATATATATATAATATATATATATATTATATATATATATATATATATATATATATATATGTATTATATAATATATATATATAATCTATATATACATACATATATATATATATATATATATATATATATATATATCTATATATATATATATATATATTATATATATATATATATATATATATATATATATATATATGTACGGCTTCACCACCGGGACCCGGCACTCGGCACGCGGCAGGCTTCTATGTATAGATTTTTACTGTCGCTTGTCTTCTAATAATTGTTCAGATGGTGGGACAAAAACTTCTTCTTTTGCCTTGGCTTTTTTTTGTCATTGTACTCTAATATATATACATATATATATATATATATATATATATATATATTATATACTATATATATATATATATATATATATATATATATATATATATATATATATATATATATATATTATATATATATATTATATATATATATATATATATATATATATATATATATATATATATATATAGTACCGGGCCCACTCGGCACGCAGCAGGCTTCTTTACATGGATCCTAATTGTCGCTTGTCTTCTAACCGCAGACTATTTGAGAGAATTTGCTGTCATTTCATATTGCAGTCTTTTAGAAGATATTTGATTATTAAAGCAAGCCCGATTTTTAACAACGATTTTTAACAACGATATCTCAAAAGTTTCAAACTTTTGGTTTTCATTTTTAAGATTTTTGAATTGTTGTAATCCCTTGTTAAAATAAATACTAATATTTTGTAATTACCAGTCACCGGGCCCAGGCACTTGGCACGCGGAAGACTTTTATACATGGATTCTCATTGTCGCTTGTCTTCTAATTCTAGTTTTTGAATTTTCGTAATTCCTTGTTAAAGTATATACAAATATTTATGCAATTACCAGTTTTTTGCTCTTTACGCAAATTAATGTCTTTTCATACTGAAATCTGTTCAAAGATATTTGATTATTGCAGCTACTCCGATTTCTAACACCGATATGTACTAAGCTTCAAACTTTTGGTCTTTTTTTTAAGGTTTTGAATTGTTGTAATCCCTTGTCAAAATCGAGAATCATCATTTGTAATAGTTGTAAATTTTCGTTTTTTGGATAATATCGAATCATCATTTGCAATAATTGCAAATTTTCGTTTTTCGGGCCTTCCTAGACATTATATAACTGGTTGCGTTCAAACCTGTAAGCTTGATCATGTAGCGAGTTGTTTTTATCTAACAAAACAACAAACTAGTTTTAAAATTTTCAGGTATTTTTCTAGTATGAATTCAAATATTTAAATTATTGCTCTGGCACCGTAAATGTTTTTGTAGTTTACATAATAACTTTAGCGATTCTGAACTGAACTTAAAAAATTTTTCAACTGTTTTTTCATGTCTTAAAAAGACATTGCTTATACTTATAAAAAAAAGATATTCGGTAATGATGTTTTTCTAAGAACGATTTCTACTAAGCTTCTTACATTTGGTTTTCTTTTTTAAGGTTTTTGAATTGTTGTAATCCCTTTTTAAAATATATACAAATGATTTTGCAATTTTCAGTTTTTTGCTGTTTACGCAATTTAATGTCTTTTCATACTGATTTCTATTCAAATATATAACGATTTCTACTAAGCTTCAAACTGTTTGCTTTCTTTTTTAAGGTTTTTTATTGTTGTAATCCCTTGTCAAAATATATGCAAATATTTTTGCAATTACCAGTTTTTTGCCTTTTTTTTAGAGTTTAAAAAAGTTTTAATAGAGACCAAATTCTTTCTAATGGTTAAACAATTTCACTATAAACAAAAAATAGAATTGAAATAATTTTTAAGCAAACGACTCCAAATTTCTTGTAAGAAATGAAATGAGAAATTTTGGCTAGTGATAAATTTTCTTTAGTGACTGAGAACATTCAAAGGCCAAGTGCCCAATTAACACCCTGGACAAGTAGTAAAATCACTGGCTGCCATACTAACCATCTGGTCCAGTCTAGCAGCTGACCATACAGAACGTGGGGCTTCTCCCATGGATTGGTAACGATTCCTCTGAGGTCAACTTTCTCCTTGCAGTAAGGACAGGTTTCCTTCTTTCCAATAATGCACCAGCCACGGATACAAAACTCATGAAATACATGATTACAAGGGAGTCTAAAAGTTTTTTCAAGGACCGCATCATCATTGTTGAGCACAAGGAGTCTATTGCCACACACTGCACACATATTCTCTTCTAAACTACGACTAGGAATACCATCAGGAACATAATACCCTATATTTGTTGCCATTCTATCAGCACACATTTCGGCTAAATCTCTTCCTAGCACTGCGAAGTATGAGCCATAAAATATAAGTAAACACCCCAAATCCAGCCGATGTCCAAAGAACCAAAGAACTTTGGAGAGAACTCCAAAGACCAAATTCAATCCACAAAAAGATGCAATTATAACGGCGAATCCAAAAATTATAACGGCAATTATAACGGTGTATCCAAAAATACCCAGACCACTACTCAGTAAGTGAATAATGTAAAACCATTTGTAGACCCTCCTGGGGGTCGCTCCATGCAAAGGCTTTTCTAATGCCTTTCTTACAACTAGTAACGTAACGCATGAGAATAGTAACCAACAAAATACGAATCTCCAAAACTGGCTTCTGATGCTAAGAACAAATGGAATTAACCACATTCCAATAAATGTTACAAATTGATAAGATCTGTAATGTCTCTTCCTCCATTGTATCAATATGAACTGTCCTGCAATCAAGCTGAAAATCAGTATTAAAGACATTTCTAGATCCATAGCTTCATGGGCTTTATTTGCAGCTCTGAGGGATTCCACCAACACAACTTGAGGATCTTGTTGACCAGGGTCAAGTAGCTGAGTATCATTGTCTGTTAAAGCCATGTTTATGAAACGAAAATAAAGCAGATATAGATCTCTTAGAGAGTAGATGCAGCCTTCGTTTTGCTGCTTTTCCTGATGAATTTTAGGTCAAGAAGGCATAAAATCAAAATCAAAAATCAAGCTTGGGAATTC
>CM051269.1:27237560-27400060 GCA_027921565.1 Artemia sinica
AAACCTAGATAGCTGAAGTGGATATATTATCATGTCTTTGATTTTATTTTTCAAATTTTGGATAAATTTAGAGAAAAATATTTCTTTGTTTTTAGTTTTAAATTTCGGAGAAATTTAGTGAAAAATGAAACCTAGATAGCTGAAGTGGATATATTATCTTTTCTTTGTTTTTAGTTTTCAAATTTCGGAGAAATTTAGAGAAAAATGACACCTAGATAGCTGCAGTGGATATATTATCTATTCTTTGATTTTAGTTTTCAAATTTCGGAGAAATTTAGAGAAAAATGAAACCTAGATAGCTGAAGTGGATATATTATCTTTTCTTTGTTTTTAGTTTTCAAACTTCGGAGAAATTTAGAGAAAAATGAAACCTAGATAGCTGAAATGGATATACTATCTTTGTTTTGTTTTTAGTTTTCAAATTCCGGAGAAATTTAGAGAAAAAATGATACCTAGTAGCTGAAGTGGATATATTATCTTTTCTTTGATTTTATTTTTCAAATTTCGGAGAAATTTAGAGAAAAATGAAACCTAGATAGCTGAAGTGGATATATTATCTTTTCTTTGATTTTAGTTTTCAAATTTCGGAGAAATTTAGTGAAAAATTAAACCTAGATAGCTGAAGTGGATATATTATCTTTTCTTTGATTTTATTTTTCAAAGTTCGGAGACATTTAGAGAAAAATGAAACCTAGATAGCTGAAGTGGATATATTATCTTTTCTTTGTTTTTAGTTTTTATATTTCGGAGAAATTTAGAGAAAAATGAAACCTAGATAGCTGAAGCGGATATATTATATTTTCTTTGTTTTTAGTTTTCAAATTTCGGAGAAATTTAGAGAAAAATTAAACCTAGATAGCTGAAGTGGATATATTATCATTTCTTTGATTTTATTTTGCAAATTTCGAAGAAATTTAGAGACAAATGAAACCTAGATAGCTGAAGCGCATATATTATCTTTTCTTTGTTTTTAATTTTTAAATTTCAGAGAAATTTAGAGAAAAATGAAACCTAGATAGCTGAAGTGGATATATTATCTTTTCTTTGATTTAGTTTTCAAATTTCGGAGAAATTTAGAGAAAAATGAAACCTAGATAGCTGAAGTGGATATATTATCTTTTATTTGATTTTAGTTTTCAAATTTCGGAGAAATTTAGAGAAAAATGAAACCTAGATAGCTGAAGTGGATATATTATCTTTTCTTTGATTTTAGTTTTCAAATTTCGGAGAAATTTAGAGAAAAATGAAACCTAGATAGCTGAAGTGGATATATTATCTTTTCTTTGATTTTAGTTTTCAAATTTCGGAGAAATTTAGGGAAAAATGAAACCTAGATAGCTGATGTGGATATATTATCTTTTCTTTGTTTTTAGTTTTCAAATTTTGGAGAAATTTAGAGAAAAATGAAACCTAGATAGCAGAAGTGGATATATTATCTTTTCTTTGATTTAGTTTTCAAATTTCGGAGAAATTTCGGGAAAAATGAAACCTAGATAGCTGAAGTGGATATATTATCTTTTCTTTGTTTTTAGTTTTCAAATTTCGGAGAAATTTAGAGAAAAATGAAACCTAGATAGCTGAAGTGGATATATTATCTTTTCTTTGCTTTTAGTTTTCAAATTTCGGAAAAATTTAGAGAAAAATGAAACCTAGATAGCTGAAGTGGATATATTATCTTTTCTTTGATTTTAGTTTTCAAATTTCGGAGAAATTTAGAGAAAAATTAAACCTAGATAGCTGAAGTGGATATATTATCTTTTCTTTGATTTTATTTTTCAAATTTTGCAGACATTTAGAGAAAAATGAAACCTAGATAGCTGAAGTGGATATATTATCTTTTCTTTATTTTTAGTTTTTATATTTCGGAGAAATTTATAGAAAAATGAAACCTAGATAGATGAAGCGGATATATTATATTTTCTTTGTTTTTAGTTTTCAAATTTCGGAGAAATTTAGAGAAAAATGAAACCTAGATAGCTGAAGTGGATATATTATCATTTCTTTGATTTTATTTTGTAAATTTCGAAGAAATTTAGAGAAAAATGAAACCTAGGTTGCTGAAGCGCATATATTATCTTTTCTTTGTTTTTCATTTTTAAATTTCAGAGAAATTTAGAGAAAAATGAAACCTAGATAGCTGAAGTGGATATATTATCTTTTCTTTGTGTTTAGTTTTCAAATTTCGGAGAAATTTAGAGAAAAATGAAACCTAGATAGCTGAAGTGGATATATTATCTTTTCTTTATTTTTAGTTTTTATATTTCGGAGAAATTTATAGAAAAATGAAACCTAGATAGATGAAGCGGATATATTATATTTTCTTTGTTTTTAGTTTTCAAATTTCGGAGAAATTTAGAGAAAAATGAAACCTAGATAGCTGAAGTGGATATATTATCATTTCTTTGATTTTATTTTGTAAATTTCGAAGAAATTTAGAGAAAAATGAAACCTAGGTTGCTGAAGCGCATATATTATCTTTTCTTTGTTTTTAATTTTTAAATTTCAGAGAAATTTAGAGAAAAATGAAACCTAGATAGCTGAAGTGGATATATTATCTTTTCTTTGTGTTTAGTTTTCAAATTTCGGAGAAATTTAGAGAAAAATGAAACCTAGATAGCCGAAGTGGATATATTATCTTTTCTTTGATTTTACTTTTCAAATTTCGGAGAAAGTTAGAGAAAAATGAAACCTAGACAGCTGAAGTGGATATATTATCTTTTCTTTGTTTTTAGTTTTCAAATTTCGGTAAAATTTAGAGAAAAATGAAACCTAGATAGCTGAAGTGGATACATTATCTTTTCTTTGATATTAGTTTTCAAATTTTTTGGAGAAATTTAGAGAAATATGAAACCTAGATAGCAGAAGTGGATATATTATTTTTTCTTTGATTTTAGTTTTCAAATTTCGGAGAAATTTAGGGAAAAAGGAAACCTAGATAGCTGATGTGGATATATTATCTTTTCTTTGTTTTTAGTTTTCGAATTTCGGAGAAATTTAGAGAAAAATGAAACCTAGATAGCTGAAGTGCATATATTATCTTTTCTTTGATTTTATTTTTCAAATTTCGGAGAGATTTAGAGAAAAACGAAACCTAGATAGCTGAAGCGGATATATTATCTTTTCTTTGTTTTTAGTTTTTAAATTTTTTGGAGAAATTTAAAGCAAAATGAAACCTAGATAGCTGAAGTGTATATATTATCTTTTCTTTGATTTTAGTTTTCAAATTTCAGAGAAATTTAGAGAAAAATGAAACTTAGATACCTGAAGTGGATATATTATCATGTCTTTGATTTTATTTTTCCAATTTCGAAGAGATTTAGAGAAAAACGAAACCTAGATAGCTGAAGTGGATATATTATCTTTTCTTTGATTTTATTTTTCAAATTTCGAAGAAATTTAGAGACAAATGAAACCTAGATAGCTGAAGCGCATATATTATCTTTCTTTGTTTTTAATTTTTAAATTTCAGAGAAATTTAGAGAAAAATGGAACCTAGATAGCTGAAGTGGATATATTATCTTTTCTTTGTTTTTAGTTTTCAAATTTCGGAGAGATTTAGAGAAAAACGAAACCTAGATAGCTGAAGTGGATATATTATCTTTTCTTTGTTTTTAGTTTTCAAATTTCGGAGAAATTTAGAGAAAAATGAAACCTAGATAGCTGAAGTGGATATATTATCTTTTCTTTGATTTTAGTTTTCGAATTTCGGAGAGATTTAGAGAAAAACGAAACCTAGATAGCTGAAGTGGATATATTATCTTTTCTTTGTTTTTATTTTTTAAATTTCGGAGAAATTTAAAGCAAAATGAAACCTAGATAGCTGAAGTGGATATATTATCTTTTCTTTGTTTTTATTTTTTAAATTTTGTACAGGAATCTCAGTCGCTGGAACAAATCTGCGGTGGGAGTTCAGTCTTTCCAAGTTCTTTGAAGACTGAATCGTTTCTTCTCAACCTGCTGCTCCCTCTGTGTCTTCGAGTTGGGTCAGGAAAAAAAGGTAAGACATTTTATGCCTTTTTAGCTTTTAAGACGTTGCTTCCAATATTAGAGTAGTTAAATCGCAAAACATCCAATGCAGACCAATATTTCAAAGACTAATTAACTATTTTTTTTTACATAACTATTTTCTATAAAAATTTTAATGAATGAACCTAAGTACATGCTCTATTTTTTATTATTTATTAACTCTGAATAGGCTGAATATAACAAGGATAGGAAAAAGCTCACAAATATATATTTGTGGATTTTTTTTATGGTATTCTTTAGGAATCTACGAAATTATTCGTGAAAGGTGCCTGCGCCCCATAGAAAAGGAATATGTTCCTGGGTACTTGTCGGATTGCCTATATTTGAATTTTAGCAAATCCTCTCTTTTTAAGAATATATTAAATCCTAAGAAATAATATCAACAGTTTTGTGTTGTTTTTTTTCATTAAGAACCATATAAATTACATAAGACCTTTTTTTCCAAACACTGAACTTTTTAATAAACACAATCCAAATAAATTCGTGATAAAAGTCTTTCGGCAGGATTGCGGGAGTTTTGACTTGGGCGTTTATAGAATAAGTTTATAAAATGGTGTTCATTTTTGAATGAATCTTTTAATACTAAAACAAAATGATATCTGTTGAGACGAGCATAAAAAAGTTCAAGAATGGTTGAAAACATCAAAGTAGCAGGGGATAGAGTCATGCTATGATTTTTCTGTGATTTTGATTATGTTCTATCAAAAGTTCTTGAATCAGATTATCTCTTGTTCCTCTTCAAATGTGGGCATGCTTATAGAGACCTTCAGCTAATTTTGCCTACTTTTAAGGATCTCTATCTGGTTTGTGCAGAAAAAAAGTAGCCAGGTCAGAACAGGTTATAAATGAGATTATTATATAACCAGGTTATATAGAACCCGAAATACTAAAGCCTTAACTAATATTTAGTTAATATAGTGTCTTTATAAAGGAAGGGTAAACACAACCTTAAATTTTTAACAGTTGCCAATCTTACACACGCAGAGGGGGAGGGCCTACCAAAATTTTGGCTTTCTGCACCTATGAAAATCCAAAAAATTATGAATATATCATAGGCAGCGCACTAGTGCTGCCTAAGTAAAGAACGATGTGGGCACAATGTGTTGTTTTTGGTTCTCCATACCCGGGCACTTCGTATCGAAGGAGTTGTCGTAGAAACTTCAAAAAGAGCTCATTTGATTTGAAATTGGAGTGGCTAGTGCCCTTTTTAATAGTTGAAAGTGGTTGGAGGGCAACAAGCCCCCCCGCCACGCCCATCATTTCCCCAAACACATTCAATCTAAATTTTGAGATAGCCATTTTGTTCAGCGTAGTTAATTTCCAGATAGAAAATATGTTTTTGAGGAGGACACTCCCCCACAACCCTCAGGGCAAGGGTTTTAAGTTATGACCTGGGGGCATATAAGGTTTTCATAGAAGGCGTTGTCGTAGAAACTTCAAAAAAGGCTCAATCGATTGGAAATTCAAAGGGCTAGTACCTTTTTTAATAGTCGAAAGTGATTGGAGGGCAATTCACCACCCCCCCCCCCCATGCCAATTATTCCCCCAAACACATCCAATCAAAATTTTGAGATAGCCATTTTGTTCAGCGTAGTTGATTTCCAGATAGAAAATATGTTTTGAGGTGGACACTCCCTCACAACCCTCAGGGCAGGGGTTTTAAGTTATGGCCTGGGGGCATATAAGGTTTTTATAGAAGGGGTTGTCGTAGAAACTTCAAAACAGGCTCATTCGATAGGAAATTCAAAGGGCTAGTGCCCTTTTTAATAGTCGAAAGTGATTGGAGGGCAACTAGCCCTCCCCCCACGCCCATCATTCCCCCTAACACATCGAATGAAAATTTTTAGATAGCCAATTTGTTCAGCGTAGTTGTTTTCCAGAGAGAAAATATGTTTTTGAGGAGGACAATCCCTCACAACCCTCAGGGCAAGGGTTTTAAGTTATGGCCTGGGGGCATATAAGGTTTTTATAGAAGGCGTTGTCGTAGAAACTTCAAAAGAGGCTCATTCGATTGGAAATTCAAAGTGATAGTACCCTTTTTCATAGTCGAAAGTGATTGGAGGGCAACTAGCCCCTACGCTCATCATTCCCCCAAACACATCCAATCAAAATTTTGAGATAGCCATTTTGTTCAGCGTACTTGATTTCCAGATAAAAAATATTTTTTTGGTTAGGAAACTCCCCCACAACCATCAGGGCAAGGGTTTTAAGTTATGCCCTGGGGGCATATAAGGTTTTTATAGAAGGTGTTATCGTAGAAACTTCAAAACAGGCTCATTCGATTGGAAATTCCAAGGGCTAGTACCCTTTAATTGTCGAAAGTGACTGAAGGGCAACTAGCCCCCCCCCCTACGCCCTTCATTCCTCAAAACACATCCAATAAAAATTTTGAGATATCCATTTTGTTCAGCGTAGTTGATTTCCAGATAGAAAATATGTTTTTGAGGAACCACTCTCCCACATCCCTCAGGGCAAGGGTTTTAAGTTATGTCCTTGGGGTATATAAGGTTTTTAAAGAAAGCGTTGTCGTAAAAACTTCAATAAAAGCTCATTCGACTGGAAATTCAAATGGCTAGTGCCCTTCTTAATAGTCAAAGTGATTGGAGGAAAACTAGCCCCCCCCCCCCCCCACGCCCATCATTCCCCCAAAACACATCCAATAAAAATTCTGAGATAGCCATTTTGTTCAGGGTAGTTAATTTCCAGATAGAAAACATATTTTTAAGGAAGACACTCCCCCACAACCCTCAGGGCAAGGATTTTAAGTTATGCCCTAGGGGCATATAAGGTTTTTATTGAAATCTTTGTCGTAGAAACTTTAAAAAGGGCTCATTCGATTTGAAATTCAAAGGACTAGTACCCTTTTTAATAGTCGAAAGTGATTTGAGGGCAACTAACCCCCCTCTCACGCCCCCTCTCATAGCCATTTTATTCAACGTAGTTGAAAGTTTTGGAAATTGGGTCTGTAAGGATGACAACCCCTTCCCCCACATTCCTCGGGGCAAGGGTTGTAAGTTATGCCCTGGGGGCATATAAAGTTTTTATTGAAAGCGTTGTCGTAGAAACTTCAAAAGGCCTCATTCAATTGGAGATTGAAAGGGCTAGTGCCTTTTTTAATAGTTGAAAGTGATTGGATAGCGACTAACGCCCCTCTCACGCCCACCGTTTTCCCAAACACATGAAATTACAATTTTGAGATATCCATTTTGTTCAACGTAGTTGAAAGTTCTGGAAATTTGTCTTTTAGGATTCTAACCCCCTCAGAGCCCTCAGTGCAAGGGTTGTAAGTTATGCCCTGGGGGCATATAAAGTTTTTATTGAAAGCGTTGTCGTAAAAACTTCAAAAGGGCTGATTCGATTGGAAATTCAAAGGGCTAGTACCCTTTTTAATAGTCGAAAGTGATTGGAGGGCAACTAGCCCCCCCCCACGCCCACCATTCCTCCAAACTCATCCAATCAAAATTTCGAGATGGCCATTTTGTTCAGCATAGTTGATTTCCAGATAGAAAATATGTTATTGAGGAGGACACTACCCCACAACCCTCAGGGCAAGGGTTTTAAATTATGCCCTGGGGGCATATAAGGTTTTTATAGAAGACGTTGTCGTAGAAACTTGAATTAGGGTTCATTCGATTTGAAATTCAAAGGACTAGTACCCTTTTTAATAGTCGAAAGTGATTTGAGGGCAACTAACCCCCCTCTCACGCCCCCTCTCATAGCCATTTTATTCAACGTAGTTGAAAGTTTTGGAAATTGGGTCTTTAAGGATGACAACCCCTTCCCCCACAGCCCTCGGGGCAAGGGTTGTAAGTTATGCCCTGGGGGCATATAAAGTTTTTATTGAAAGCGTTGTCGTAAAAACTTCAAAAGGCCTCATTCAATTGGAAATTGAAAGGGCTAGTGCCTTTTTTAATAGTTGAAAGTGATTGGATAGCGACTAACGCCCCTCTCACGCCCACCGTTTTCTCAAACACATCGAATTAAAATTTTGAGATATCTATTTTGTTCAACGTAGTTGAAAGTTCTGGAAATTCGTCTTTTAGGATTCTAAAACCCTCAGAGCCCTCAATGCAAGGGTTGTAAGTTATGCCCTGGGGGCATATAAAGTTTTTATTGAAAGCATTGTCGTAGAAACTTCAAAAGGGCTGATTCGATTGGAAATTCAAAGGGCTAGTACCCTTTTTAATAGTCGAAAGTGATTCGAGGGCAACTAGCCCCCCCCCCACGCCCACCATTCCCCCAAACTCATCCAATCAAAATTTTGAGATAGCCATTTTGTTCAGCGTAGTTGATTTTCAGATAGAAAATATGTTTTTGAGGAGGACACTCCCACACAACCCTCAGGGCAAGGGTTTTAAATTATGCCCTGGGGACATATAAGGTTTTTATAGAAGGCGTTGTCGTATAAACTTCGAAAAGGGCTCATTCGATTGTAAATTGGATTGCCTAGTGCCCTTTTTAATAGTCAAAAGTGATTGGAGGGCAACTAGCCCCCCCCCCAAGCCCATCATTCCCCCAAATACATCCAATCAAAATTTTGAGATAGCCATTTTGTTCAGCGTAGTTGATTTCCAGATAGAAAATATGTTTTTGAGGAGGACACTCCCCCACAACCATCAGGGTAAGGGTTTTAAGTTATGCCCTGGGGGCATATAAGGTTTTTATAGAAGGTGTTGTCGTAGAAACTTCAAAACAGGCTCATTCGATTGGAAATTGAAAGGACTAGTACCCTTTTAACAGTCGAAAGTGATTGGAGGGCAACTAGCTCCCCACACCCATCATTCCCCCAAACATATCCAATAAAAATTTTGAGATAGCCATTTTGTTCAGCGTAGTTGAAATTTGATCTTTGAGGATGACAACCCCCCCCCCCCCCCCCACAGCCCTCAGGGCAAGGGTTGTAAGTTATTCCCAGGGGGCATATAAGGTTTTTATATAATGCGTTGTCGTAGAAACTTCAGAAAGGGTATATTCGATTGGAAATTGAAATGGCTAGTGCCCTTTTTAATAGTCGAAAGTGATTGGAAAGCAACTAACACCCCTTCCACGCCAACCATTTCCCCAAACATATCCAATAAAGATTTTGAGGTAGCCATTATGTTTCACGCAGTTCAAAGTTCAGGAAATTATAGCTTTGAGCAGGACACTCCCCCCACAGTCTTTAGGGCAAGGGTTATAAGTTATGCCCTGGGGTTATATAAGGTTTTTACTGAAATCTTTGTCGTAGAAACTTGAAAAAGGGCTCATTCGATTAGAAATTCAAAGGGCTAGTGCCCTTTTTAATAGTCGAAAGTGATTTGAAGTGATCATATGCCCTGGGGCATATAAGGTTTTTATAGAAGGTGTTGTTGTAGAAACTTCAAAAAAGGCTAATTCGATTGTAAATTCAAAGGGCTAGTTCCCTTTTTAATCGTCGAAAGTGATTGGAGAGCAACTAGCCCCCCCCCTTCACGCCCATCATTCCCCCAAACGCATCCAATCAAAATTTGAGATAGCCGTTTTGTTCAGCGTAGTTGATTTTCAGATAGAAAATATGTTTTTGAGGAGGATACTCCCCCACATCCCTCAGGGCAAGGGTTTTAAGTTATGCCCAGGGGGTATATTATGTTGTTATAGAAGGCGTTGTCGTAGAAACTTCAAAAAAAGCTCATTCGATTGGAAATTCAAAGGGCTAGAGCCCTTTTTAATAGTCGAAAGTGATTAGTAATATTTTTTGTTGTTGTTGTTATTTAGATCAGGGTACTTCGTATCGAAGGAGTTGTCGTGGGAACTTCGAAAGGGGCTCATTCGATTGAAAATAGAAAGGGCTGATGCCCTTTTTAATAGTCGAAAGTGGTTGGAGGGCAACTAATCCCCCTCCCACTCCTTCCCTCCCATTTGCCCATTATGTTTAGAAACTAAATGTTGCCTTAAAATTAAATCAAAATGCACTGTGATAATGCTAATTCCCAATAAGGCATCTCAGCGGTATCCTAAGAACGACTGAGGGTATTATTTTCAAACTTTCGAGGCTACTTCTGCTCTTAAAATTTAACCAAATCAAAATAGTGTAAGTGTATCCAAGCTATCAAAGAAAGTATATAGATTTTCTTGCGAATGGTATCAAGTTTTCCATTTCAGGTCAACTAGAGGAGGTATGAAACTAAGTTAAACAGTACTATTTGTGTCCAGATTTTTAAAATGGTGTATGTTGTTAAAAATTGCTGAAAATTTTTCTCCAGCATACAAATAGCAGCCCAAACTATAAAGTCTTAATAAACGAAAAGATTTAAAGTGTTATTTTCTTTTTCCCTGAAAAGACTATATCAATATAAAACGAACAGAAATTAATTAAAAAAACTTTTCCACAAAATAAGTTTTTCAAAGAAAAGTAAAGAACTCCCATTAAACAAAAAATGATCAAAAATAAAATCAAATAATCTACCAAGCTTGAAACTACCACAAATTAGCATCGATTAATAAATGAAACCCAAAACGAACAGAAATTAAAATAAATAAACGAGTCAAACTCAAAACGAGCAGAAATTAACATAAGTTGGGCGCAAAACCCATATGCCTTCCCAAGGCCAGAACAAAATTTGCACTTTACTGAAAAAATATAAATGTTTTTACTTTTATAACTTTAATAAATCAAATAATTTTAACATTTTGATTACTAAATATCAGTATATGTACATTAAACTGACAATGCACATTCATTTGTATTTTGTCAGTAAAGTGCAAATTTTATTCTGGCCTTGGAAAGGCATAGGGGTTTTGTGCCCAACTTATGTTAATTTCTGCTCGTTTTGAGTTTGAATCGGTTATCTATTTTAATTTCTGTTTGTTTTTGGTTTCATTTATTTATCGATGCTGATTTGTGATAGTTTCGAGCTTGGTAGATGATTTGATTTTATTTTTGCTCATTTTTCATTTAATGGAGTTCTTTACTTTTCTTTGAAAAACGTATTTTGTGGAAAAAGTTTTTTAAATTAATCTATCTAAACAGCTGGGGATTCAGTGGGATTTTTCATAAAGAAAGCCATGTATGCCACCGCTTGTTTTTAGCCCCTCATCCATGGTGAGGACCTGGGTGGCCAATCTCTCCTTTTCGGAAGGATCGTGAGGCCAATCCCTCGCTTATTGCTACAATAAAAACTCTCCATGTTGATAACTTTACCTGAAAATAAACGATGGCCGAAAATTAACAGTTTTATTAGAACATCAATTTTTTTTTCAGACACTTTAAGGCTCAGACATGCCGACATAAGCTTTGCTCTTACTACCATCATTCATGCAGTTACTCCCCCTCCTTTGAGGTCCCAAAGCTTAGTACCACCGACTCCCACTTCGAAAGCTGAGCAATCAAGAGGCTCAGTAAGTATCAATGTTCATCCACCCGAAGCTGCAAAAGTTGCAATAAAGCCGTCTATCTACAAAGCTGCCTTTCTAGGTAAGTTTTAACTAACGGTGAAGAGTTATTTGTAATAAGTTTAAGTTCATAGGAACATTTTGACAGGTGAAAATCAAAAGGCATTCCTTTGTAAAGATAGGGTAAATGTCGCTTCAGACCCAATATACGGCTTTTGACCTTGCTGTATCTACTGATGACGTCTTCTAAATCGCTAGATGTTCTATTTGGTATCTTATGTCGTTCAAAACATAATAGCAGCTTTCATTTTTGTGTAGCCTAATTAATATTGAAGTTACTGAAAAGGTGTTTTTGAGAAACAGGCATTGTTTTTGGACGGTCGAGTTTCAAAATTTAACGAAATCGTTTTAATCACTGAGATTTACAAGTTTTCAAATAATATAATTATATACATAAGTCTTAAGACAGGCGATAATTTTGCCTACGTGTATAAAGTATACTGTACGGTGGGATCAGGTTGAAATTCTCTTCCTCGTATCTTATCAATGTGTGAAACAAAGTATAGTTCGATGCAGTTGCGATTATCTTCATGCAAACCTTAGTTTAACCTGTAATATCAATTTCTTTTGAGAAATCTTCCAAAACTAATGAGATATAGTAAGCTCGTTCTTAAAGCCCCCTGTAAGAACCAAAATCCTAAAGTCACTGGAATGTCCTAAATTAACATCTTATCTATCTTCAGGGCTGCCACACATGGTAAAAGTTTATCATTTATGTTACGTTTGTATGGAATTTTGCACGTTTTTTCTTATTGTTTTATTTTGGTTCTTTTTGATCCTTCTTTTAAAAATTGAGTTTTGTTCCTAGAAAAAACGCTCCTAAATTAGTTTAGCACTAAAATCATTTATCGTTTATGCCAATCATCGCAAAGCTTCTAGGCTTTGTACATATTTTTTTTTATTGTTGTGCTTAAAAAAATTTGTATATGTTGCAACCATGTGTTAATATGCCCAATTATCATAACAGGTTTTCGAGTGTTATTGACCTGCTTCGAGAAACAACTGGCTTTGGAATGGAGTCGAATTGCCAAATGTATAAGAGAAGTAGGTGATCGTCTTGACTGTGGCCTCCACTTTTGGGAGTTCTTGCTTTTCCTTGCTACATACCGACCACCTCTCTATCTACTGCTCAAACCGTTTATTTGGAGTAAGGTAAAGAGGCTTTTTGAAAAAAAAAGTTGTCTAGGTTATTTAAAAAAGTGTATGCAATCTGAAGATAGCAAACATGGAACAGATTATTGTTTCCCAAATCAAAGGCTGTATCTCATATGGCTCAATTTTGGTATATAGTACATAGTGTTTTACTTGATAGCCTTTTAGCTATAATTTCTGAAACTTTTTATTTTTCAGTCTCTTGTCTAACTGGAAACAATGGACAAGAACCCATTCATTAGGTCTCTTTCACTTCTAACTACTTTTATAAACAAAACATGTGGGATACACCCTTTAAAAGAGTATCACAGTGTAAGAAAGTCGAAATGTGATGTATGCAAAAACTATATACTTTTTTCATTTTTTTCTAGCTCTTTTTTTTTTTTTTTTTTTTTTTTTTTTTTTTTTTTTTTTTTTTTTTTTTTTTTTTATACAAAACCTAACATACGGGCAAACTAATGAATCAGTCCCAACTTTTTACAGAGAATTTGGGTACTCGGCACATGCTAACATCAAGTGTCGACATTTTTCCTACACTTCTTTTATTTTCTTTATCACTCTACTATTTCTTATGGCTTTTGAATGTCTGCCCCTCCGAAATGAATTCTTGCAATGATTTTAAAATGATTGAAAAAACTATTGTTTATTTATTTCCACATTTTCGGTTTCAAATGGTTAATGGTATTGAACACAATGTAAAAGTACCACCCTCGTCAGTAGGAAGTGAAACTTGAAAAAAAAGTTAATTTTTGAAATGCTACTACTAGTACTAAAAACTTAGTGCAGCCAACTAGTTTAAGCTTGGTATAAAAGTTTGGGGCTGTTCCGGTATTGTGAGATGGTTTGGGGTCTCCGTTCTGTCACGATCTCCTACCTCCGTCCTTACCCCTTAAAGGAAAACCCTGCTTGCGAGGTCTCAAGGAGGCGTCAGCGTGGACGCCACCATGGCTATAAATGGCACTTTGGGATGACCTTGAGGATTGGTGCCCCTTGAGGAAATTATAGCTCGCTAAACGACACCGTATTCCACTGGATTCTGACTAATGAATACTTTGATCTAGGTTTGGGTTTGTTTTTGTGGTTCTTATTCTAGTCCTGAAAAACCTATTTTCGAGCTATATTCCTTTATCATGGTTTGCCTCGCCTATTGTAGTATGATATTTCTAAGCATGAAGATCAGAAAGAGTATATTCTTATCTTTTATCAGAGCTAAGATAAAGTATATTTTCAAATAAATGTCAGTAACAGCAACATGCCAGTGTTTTTGACTTTCATTTATTGACATAAAAATTAATGCAGTGTAAAAAAATTGGAACAAATATAGCCAATCTTATAAAACGAAACACATAAACGCCGTTAGATATTTTATCCACACAAAAAACGAGAAATCTAACCAACTTAATATTGCATGTAAAATTTATTCGTCAAAATGGGTGCTTAAACGCCCGTTCCGGACAGCTTCAGCGGGAGTCTATCCTTTAATGTATTCCCTTAGACATTTTTCTCGTCTTGCTGGCCAAATTTGTTCTATTTTTATTAAAACAAAGTTTGCGAGTGGACTCTGAGTCCTCTTTCGTTTTTACAACTCAATAATATGTTATATCATGATTTTCTTATCCGATAATTATTTTCTTTTTTTTTTTACCAATTTTAGTTTATCTTATCACTATCTGGGGACAGGGTTTCGAATCTTTATGTCGCTTGTTATTTGTTTCGAACTGCTGGGGCCAGTGGGGGGGTGTGACTCTTATCAGCTTAGCCGGATGTCGATCCAGCTCTAAATGGGGACGTAGAGAAATTCAGGGGAGGTAAACAGAGAGGAATGGACAAAAGAACCAGAATGGATGGCCCTCAACCCCCCCCCCCCAGCCATGCACTTCCTGGATGAAGGCCCATGAAACGGATTACAGCACCACCGATAGGGACTCTAAAGTCCCAAAGCCGCACTCTTTTCCCTATTTTTCCCAACTATCAATTCAGACCTTTTCAATAAACACAAAAAGAATATACGAGAATCGTTATAAGTAGTGTCTTCAGTTTTCCTATTTAATGTGATTTAAATGTATGTTTCAGCACATAGAATTTTGAGAAGCACCCTTTTAAGTATCTCGTGGCTATTTTCAGCTTGAAATTTTTTCTAAATATATTTTAATATAATTCTTATTAGTAAAACGCCAAATACGCAGTAGGCCTTATACTTTTACCGTTTTAGTGAAGCGGGCAGTAACCATACTCCTTGTTTGTAGTGAATACACCATTCAGTAGAAGTACATAAACCCCGCTACTGCCTGAAAACGACCACAGTCGAACGACCAATCCTTAATCCAATTCTCACTTGTGTTTGAATTCTTGTTCTCCCAATTATTTTTAATAATAAAAAGGTACACTATTGTGCAGAACTTTATAGCCACCTCAGTAAGAGAATTGTTATCATAGGGCACGCGATCGCCTGCCTACGTAAAGACGATGTGGGCACCATGTTTTTTTGTTTTGTTTTTCCTCCATACCCCGCCTTCGTATCGGGGGTGTCGTAGAAACTTCGAAAAGGGCTCATTCGATTGGAAATGGAGTGGCGGGTGCCCTTTTTAATAGTCAAAGTGATTGGAGGGCAACTACCCCCCTCCCCACACGCCCATCATTGCCCCAAACCACATCCAATCAAAATTTTGAGATATCCATTTTGTTCAGCGTAGTTAATTTCCCGAATGAAAATTGTTTTTTTGAGGAGGACCACTCCCACCACAACCCTCAGGTCAAGCGTTTTAAAGTTTTACCTGATGGCCTATAAGTAACATGTTGGACATATTGTATCTTTTTTTTTCCTTTCGAGCAGGGCACTTCATATGGCAGTGGTCGTCGTAGAAACCCTTTTTTTATATTCGAAAGTGAGTGGAGGGCAAACTGGCCCCCCCCCCACGCCCATCATTCCCTCAAACACTTCTCCATCAAATTTTTGAGATAGCCATTTTGTTCAGCGTAGTTGCTTTTTCCCCAGATGAGAAAATATATTTTTTGAGAGGAACTCCCCCTCAACCCTCCGGAAGAGTTTTTAAGTTATAACCTGGGGGCATATAATTTTTTATAGAAGGCGTTGTCGTAGAAACTTCAAAACAGGCTCAGTCGCTTGGAGATTGGAGTGGCTAGTGCCCTTTTAATAACAGAAAGTGATTGTAGGAAAAGGTTTTAAGTTATGCGCTGTTGGCCTATAAGGTTTTTTATAGCAGGCGTTGTCGTAGAAACTTCAAAAAAAGCTCATTCGATTGTAAATTCAACAGGCTAGTGCCATTTTAATAGTCGAAAGTGATTGGAGGGCAACTAGCCCTCCCCCCCTCCCACGCCCATCATTCCCCCAAACACATACAATAAAAATTACGAGATAGCCATTTTGTTTAGCGTAGTTGATTTTCAGATAGAAAATATGTTTTTAGGAGGACACTCCCCCAGAACCCTCAGGGCAAGGGTTATGAGTTATTCCCAGGGGGCATATAAGATTTTATTGAAATCTTTGTCGTAGAAACTTGAAAAAAAAAGCTCATTCGATTTGAAATTCCAAGGGGTAGTACCCTTAGTAGAAATGGGGGTCCGACTCGTGACCCTACACCATATATGGGCATAGAGTCCCTAGGGGAAATGGATTTCTGAGAAATTGATTGCGTAATTGGTCAATGACCTCTTTTTCCAAGGTCGATTTATTTGATGTTTCTATGTGTAATAACTCCGGGGCGAAGGTTGCACATGCGCATTGAATTCTAAAGGGAACAATGTTATTGATCTAGGACTCGAGGGGGAAGTGAATTTCCGAGAACTTGATTGCGTAATCGTTCGTGAATGTCATGGTGTCCAGAAATAGTATTTGTTGTTGTTGCTCGAGCCAAATGTTATGACTTTCCCGGAAACAGTTAGATCACGTGTTTCCTTCTCAGCCAATCAGCAAGTCGGATACATCCCCCTTCTCAGCCAATCAGAAGCCTGCTTACATATGATTTTCCCCGTTACATAACAATTCGCCCTTGAGATTTCGTATATAACGGGCATGCAATGTGATTAAATTATCAGAAAGTATTTTGACACCGTGTAAACAACTAAAATGGATAATATTGATGAATTAGAAGTCTTGGCAACTACAATTTATCATGTAAGTTCCGTTTTATTTTCAAATTATTTTCCTTGGACATCCTCCAGTATATTCAGCTAAAACGTAAATATATTCCTTTACCCCAAACCCCCCCCCCCACATACAAACGCCACTATATGATGTTTACACTCGATAAAAAGCGTAAAATACGCTCTTTTTTCGTTACGTAAACCCCATCCTTCCTTCCCCCTCTGTTTACGACCATAATTCTGTTTTTGATAAATTCCGTATCTTATCTAAAAGCAACTGTCAACTTTCTGTCATTCCCTTAATATACTGTCCGCTATGGCTTGACTTACAGATTTCTCGCAATGATTTAAATAGCTGATAATTACTGACACCCCTTTAAAGTACATCCGGCTTTTGGTAAATATACAAGAATTTGGATAGCGGCTTTAACCAAAAGGTTTCCCTGAGAAGGTTAGTTTTTCACATCGAATTAAAAAAAAAAAAAACAGTTTCGCGTTAACAACAATATTTTTAGGACATTTGGTGGAAGGTGGGGGTTTGACAATGCCTCAAGTCTAACACCTCCATTGTAAGGTGAAAACAAACTGTTTCTTCGTGTGAAAAGTAAGGGGAGTGGGTTTAAGAAAAAGATACATTGCTTTATTATGCGTAAATTGAATAGCATTTTTTACCATATCTTTCGGTGGGGGGAGGGGATATTTTCCCACGTCTTTTTCTCAGGGATATTTTCCGTGGGGATTATTTTCCGTGGGCTGTTTTTCTGGGGGTGTGATAAATATATAAACTAGGCCGGCTTTTTGAACGGTTCAGTGAGCCGTAATTCTCAGATTCAAAAGGATGCGATATCTTTCGGTGGGGGGAGGGGGTATTTTTCCATGACTTTTCTCAGGGATATTTTCCGTGGGGTTATTTTCCGTGGTCTGTTTTTCTGGGGGTGTGATAAATATACAAACTAGGCCGGCTTTTGAATGGCTCAGTGGGCCGTAATTCTCAGATTCAAAAAGGATGCAATTAGTATATTTCACGAAATTTTTACTTTTTGCTTTCTTAGTGATAAACTAAACAAAATTGTAGTTAATAACTTTCTTTCTGTAAAAAAAAGGGGCAAATTATTTAGATACTAATTTTTTCTCTTCTTTTTAAGGCCAATTATGAAGAATGCATACCCCCTCCACCCAAGAAAGCAAAAGTGGACGAGGCAGCCACCATACAGTCCGGTCAAAAACCGAAAAGAGAATGGATGGCTTCTTATAATATGGAGAACCCTGCCGGCTCATCCATGCAAGATCGTGAAATAGCCGACCCAGTCGCACAAGAACATAGCGAAGCCGTCCCGTCCACCCTCCAACACTCGCTACCCAGGCCATCTGGCACCCAAGTGCAGCCGAGATATAAAAATGTAAGCATTTTTACCTCTAGTTATAGAAATATCTATCAATTTCATCCAACTTTTATAGGCCTTTTGCACATGCAACATTTTCGAACACTGCGTAAGAGTATATCTCAGCGGGAATATTGAAAGATTTTTTCTCCCCAAAGGAAATATAATGTTCTCCCTTTTGAATCACGTCAAGTGCATGTATTCGCCCTTTTGCTAAATTAGATTAGTGAAGACAAAAAAAAAGGCACTATATTCTGGTCATAGTAAGGTTTGGTAATTTCTATTGCGATATAAACGAATGGTTCACCTTGCCTCTACAAATATTATAAAAAAAAAAAACTTTATATCTGAATGAGTTGTGTATCATGACAGGAGATGGCTATCCTTTTCAAATCATGTTTTTTTTTCCACAGAGCAGATAAAGAGTATTAATATGAAATTTTATTTGGAGGAATTGTTTGAACAAAATCAAAACCTACTATGTCATGTTTTCACCCTTTTGCTAAATTAGATTAGTGAAGCCAAAAAAAGGCACTATATTCTGGTCATAGTAAGGTTTGGTAATTTCTATTGCGATATAAACGAATGGTTCACCTTGCCTCTACAAATATTATAAAAAAAAAAAAACTTTATATCTGAATGAGTTGTGTATCATGAAAGGAGATGGCTATCCTTTTCAAATCATGTTTTTTTTCCACAGAGCAGATAAAGAGTATTAATATGAAATTTTATTTGGAGGAATTGTTTGAACAAAATCAAAACCTACTATGTCATGCCATGTTTTAGATTGTAAATATCTTATACTAATATAAGATATGCCGCGGGTCCGAGAAGCGCTGTGGGGCGGGGAAGCGTTGCGGGAAGCGCTGCGGGGCCCGAGAAGCGCCACAGGGATGTGCCACGGGCCAGGGAAGCACCATAGAGATGCGCCACGGGCCAGGTAAGCGCCACAGGGATGCGCCACGGGCCAGGGAAGCGCCACGGGATGCGATGCGGGCCAGGGAAGCGCCACAGGATGCGATGCGGGCCCCGAAAAGCGCCGCAGGATGCGCCGCAGTGATGCGCCGCAAAAAAAAAAAAATTTAACACTTTGAAAATAAACGACCAAATTGTCGCCTTCTATGTCATATCTTAAGTTGGAACTTTCAGTTGAATTAACCAATTGTTATTAAGCAATAATAATCCAAATTTTAAAAACAGTAGGGGTGATTTGAACACTTTGAAAATAAGTTATTTTTTCATTTATAGATTGGACGAGCATTGGTTCCATACTCACCATCTCCCCCCTGCTCGTCAGTTGGAGAAGGAGAGGAGGCACACGTGGAGTCCCCCAACAATTCACTATGGGATGATTTACATCAAATTCCAGATAATATTGACGACTTTTTAGGTGATTTTTAAATGTTGATTATAGCGCAGTTGAGCTGGTAGACTTGAGTCCAAACACATTGCAAATTTTAGACGATTTTACCCGGGAATTAACAGGGAACCCTCCAACCTCCGATACCCTAACGACTCCACTTCGAACAACTGAAGTGGAGCATTCGCCAGTTATTGTTGAACAGCTTGGAGGAGGGGGTAATATACAAGAGGGGGAGGGGGTACAACTCTCCCAGACTTTCAGCTGTCCAACAGAATTTTAAATAATATAGTTGTTTTCACTGCAACGTTTGGGGATCCTTTTAATTCGCTTTTGTGTGGTAATTTTGTTTATGATCCTGTAGAAATTGTACACAACTATGTAGATAAAATTCGTGCACTTCTGGAGAACCAGATTCAGTTGCGGGGAGGTAGGGATTCAATTAAGGTCTCCATTGTTTTAAAAGTGTTTTATTTGAATGAGGGAAAAAGCGAGGTTTACTATCATTTTATACATTCCGAGATGCGTTTGGTTTATCCAAATTTAGAAAATTTTGAGGGTGCTTTCATCGATTGGGTCGATCAAATTATAACGCATCTCGAGAACTTTAATGAAAATGGTAGTGGATCTCTAGTTCTTTTTGTTGAAAATTTAAGTGTTAATATTTGTAAATTTAAGAAAGATTTTATTTTAAGAGGGGGGCATGGGGGAGGGAGGGCAGTAGAATTAAAATATAATCCAGATCTAGAGGGTTGTAAAGGTGTCCAGCGGATTTGTTTTGAAACAGATCAAAAGTGTTTCAGATATGCTTTCCTCATATCAGCATTCGAGCCTCTAGCTCGGGACGCTACCAAGACGAATTTAGACAATTGGGCTATACATGGGAAGGAGGGGTCCCATTTCCCAGTTGTAGATTTTTCTTGTTTAGAGGGGAAATACCCAGTAAAGCTTCGAGCCATTGATATTTTTGAAAGGGCTAATGCCCACTTAAATATTGGCGTTACTGTGGTTCAGTACGAAACAGAATTTGAAGGTGGGACTCGCTCTAAAAAGAAGGGGGTGGTATTCCCCGTAAGGGGTCCCTCAGTTGATTTGGTTAAACACTGGGTTTGGTTGCTTTACACACCACCTAGTCAACCGAACACAATCGGTCATTTTAACCCTATCACTGACATTAGTAGAGTTCTGGGGGAGGGTATGAAAAGGGGGGAACGTTTCTACTGTCCAACATGCTTGTCACAATTTCGTAGTGATATGAAACTACGGGGTCACATGAAGCATTGTAGACAGCATGGCTATCAGACAGTGGAAACGGTTTAAGGGGATAGGGCAATTCTACGCTTCAAAAATTTTCAAAACACCCTTCTCCAGTGCAACAAAATATCTTTAGACTGTGAAGCTAAGCTGGTGGAGGTGAATGACCCCCAATATCCAAACCGAGTCAAAGAACACCAGGCTATTGCAGTGTCCTACGCCCACGCGCAAAGAGATAGTTCTAACACCATGCGGTTGTTAGAAATAGTTGAAACATTGGATGAGGGACCTGAGTGCATGGTCAAGGCATTGACTAAACTGATTGGCACGGCTAATGGTGCTATTTCTCGTTTGAGAAATACGCATTATCCAATGGTGCTGTCTGCAAAGGATCGTCTCGCGATTAAAAATCAAAAAATATGTTGGGATTGTAAGGGGGAGTTTGCAGAGGAGGATAAGGGGACTAAAGGGAAACGTGGGGGGAGGGGGAAAGTTAGAGATCATAATCACTTGTGGCAGGAAATATCCTCGGGGGGTAGTAATTTTAGAGGGGTTGCGCATCAATCGTGTAATTTAAATGTTAGCCAGCAGTTTTTTATCCCTGTTTTTATTCATAATTCCAATTATGATTTGAAATTTATTTTACCGGCACTGGCACGTATGCACAGGGAGGGAGGGGGAGTAGATTGTCCATGGGTAAATAGTTCATTTACCTACAACATAATTCCCAAATCAGCTGAGAAGTTGCTGCTTCTCGAGCTGAAATGGCAGGTAGTGGATAATGGGCATATGTGCTGGAATAAAATCAGGTTTTTAGATTCCTTTAGTTTTTTCCCCAAGGCATTGAGTCAATTGATTCAAGTGCAAAAAAGCGACAATTTTGATAGCTTTCCCTTGCTTAAACAGCACTTTCCAGACAGTGAAATGTATGACCTGTTGACCTGCAAAGGTATATACACATACGATTATTACTGCTCTGGCGCTCGCTTAAGTGAGGAGAAACTACCTCCAATTGAAGCTTTTTACAATTCACTGACCAACAGTGAATGCACAGCCGAGGAGTATGAGTTTGCCAAGAAGGTGTGGTCCAAGGGGGATTGTAAAAATGGGTGGGATTATTGTAGACTGTACTTGGCCAGTGACGTTCTAACTCTGTTGGATATAATCTGTAAGAAGACAGACCAGATCTATTCAGAGTTCGGGTTAGATATAGGTTATTATTTTTCTACACCCCATTTAGTGATGGATTTAATTTTAAAAATTAGCAGGGAGGAAATAGGCCTAATCACCGATGTAGATCAACACCTTTTTGTAGAGCGTTCAATGAGGGGAGGGTATGTTTTTCATGGGGACCGCGTCTTATCAACCGATCCGAGCGGACAAAGCACCGGTGCAAAGTCAAATGCAGTGTTCTTGGACATGAACTCGTTGTACCCCTCGGCAATGTCCAACTACTCTTTGCCGTGCGGGAACTATCAATGGCTTGAGAATCCTTGTGAGTTCCCCGACATTACCACCGTCGAGGACAATGGGCCACAAGGATGGTTCTTTGAAGTTGATGGTCACATTCCGCTGGCGCTTCACGACTCAGTCAAAGATTTTGTCTTTCCCTGTATCAATCGGCCCGTGAGCAGGGACTCTCTGAGCCCCTACAATCGTTCATTGGTTGAGGATATGGGGATGCACTGGACTCCCTCCAAACAGAAACTGATTGCTGATTTGGACCCTAAGGAGAATATCGTTGTTCACCATGTGCTTTTGCACTGGATGGTGAGCAATGGCTTCAAGATCACCAAAATACACAGGGTCCTGCAGTTCAATCAGCGACCCTACTTGAAAACGTTTATCGACACCTTTGTCGATAAACGCTCTAAGGCAAATTCAAAGGTGGAGAAGGAAATGTATAAGCTCATCCTAAATTCAGCGTTTGGCAAAATGTGTGAAAGCGTTCGTAATAGATCTCGCTGCGACGTCGTGACTGACCCTCTAGAGTGTGCACGAATTATTGTCGACCCCAATTTTACATCGTTCACGAGCATAGAGACCGCCATGGTTCTTCTACACAGGCGAAAGCGAAATGTAGTACTGAACAAGAATATTGCAGGTGGCAGTTCAGTACTAGAAATTTCAAAAAAGCTCATGTTGTCGTTCTTTTACAATGTGTGCAAGGTGCAATGGCCACGGGAGGGGGAGGTTCAAGTTTACTATGGTGATACAGATTCTCTGCTGTTAAAGGTAAATGGGACTGAAAATTTATTGGGTGATTTGCAAAAGGGGGTGCACATCAGCTCGCGGATGGATTTCACCAACTGGAATCCATCACTCTACCCCGAGCTGGTGAAACGTCAAGCCCCCAACCAACTATTAATGTTAAAATCAGAGACGGGGAGTGATTTGATATCCCGGGGGTTGTTCCCGGGCCCCAAAGTCTATTGCGTGGAAACTCATAGTGGGGAAGAAAAGAAGGCGTGTAAAGGGGTGCCTACACATTTTGTAAAGAGCAATTTCAACATGAGCGTGTACAGAGACTGTGTAGAAAGTAGCCTAGTGCCAAGAGCACAAGTGCTTGCAATTCGCTCTCTACAGTATAGAAATTATACTGTGAGAGTGGAAAAGAATGCAATGTCGTGTATATCCGACAAGGTCTATGTGCTCGAGAATGGTGTGAGTGTTCTACCCCACGGTCACTACCGTATTTCAGATCGAGTTGAATGCATTGACTATCGCAATCAACTTGGTCTGGATAAATTAACCTAATCTGAATCTAACCACCACTCAACCTGTACATAAATTAACTAACCTGACCCAATCTAACCACCTTAACTCAACTGTACATCTAACCCAACCTCAACCTCAACCACTAACCTAACCCGCAGTAGCAGTGACGACAACTATTCTTTTTCGCCCCCCGCGGCTCCCGGGAGGGGGGGGGGGGTCCCTTCCCGCGGCCGCCCAGGGGGGGGGGGGTCCCCGCCCGCGGCCGGCCGGCCTTCGGCCCCGCGGTCCCCGGGGGGAGGGGGGATCCCACACACCTTTAAATTCATAATGCTCAACTGTGCTACTACTAGCGTTTCCCTGCAAGTGTGTGTATTTTCTGTTGTACAAAAAGTGTTATTGTATAGAAAAGTGTTTAAGTTGACAAAAAAAAGTGTTGTACAGAAAAGTGTTTAAGTTGATGATGGACAAAAAGTGTTTTTTTTTTTTTATTGTACAGAAAAGTGTTTAAAGACAAAAAGTGTTTAAAGACAATAAGTGTTTTATTTATAAAGTGTTATCATTGCAGTTCATGTTGACTGCAAATAGAGTTTTCATTTTGACCACCGGAGAAATTTTGTCAATTGTTCTTGTGTTATTTTTATCGCTGTTCATGTTGACTGCAAATATTTGTTTTCATGCAGTGTCGAAATAAATGCTGCCATGTAATATTGTTTTTGTTGTTTTTCTTGAATAGATAGATCCATGGGGAAAATTATTGCTACTACTTATTCATTGAGCACACATGATTTACAGTTAGTTGTAGTCCGACTGTTGTCCCCAACAGCAGCATGTATCAATTTAAAACACCCTTCAGATCGTTTCTGTGTGGTCCCTCAATGTCGGGGAAAACAACGCTTTTAGCTAGAATAATTCAAAATTGTGATAAAATGTTTTTGAAGAAGCCGAAAAAAATCTACTATTGCTATAGTATTTGGCAGGAGTCCTATGATAAAATAAAAGCTATTGCCACAACCATACCAATACAATTCATACGGGGACTTGATGTTTTCAATAGTATTGAATCGAACTCGTGGTTGATTATTGATGATTTGGCTGAATCCATTGAACAGTTCTCACAGGAAATGCTACAACTGTTCACCGTTCGCTCCCATCATGAACACATTTCCGTTACCCTAGTTCTACACAATCTGTTTCATCAGAGCAAATGTATGCGAACCCTTGCTTTGAATTGCACCGTCTATATTATCTATCGAGTCGTTCGTGATTCTAGCTCCCTCATAACTCTCAATAAGCAGATATACCCCGGCGCTCCAAAATTTCTATTGTCAGCGTACACACAGGCGACTAGCAAGCCCTACGGTTACATTTTGCTGGATCTTAATCAGAGCACGCCCGAGGATCTTCGTGTAGTCACCGACATTTTCAACAATGAAATTACAGTATATCTTCCGGTGAACAGTAGAAAAGACTATTAGTCGCCATTATGACACTGAAGAAACTACACGAACAACGGCATCTGTTTTCCGTTTTAAGCACTTCAAAACCATTGCTTAGGAAGGCTATACTCAAATATGGGGTTGACAATGATTTCATTAATCTAATATCTGAACTTTGTTTAAATTTAACTGAGGGCAATGTTCAACTGCCAGAAGGTGTTAGACAACAGACAAAGTAACATCGTTCCACTGTACGCGCCTTGGCTTGTAAAAACAAGGGAAAAAAATTTAAAAGAAAACGGCTCCTTCAAGCAGGCGGTAGCTTCTTCACACTTTTACTACCGATAATTGCAGGACTTGTAAACAGTTTTCTCTAGAGAGAGAGAGAATGGCAAAACCCTATAAATTGACACCATTTGAACTTGTCCTCTCGCCCATCGAACATTTTGAAGACAATCTAAGCAAATTCATTAACGATGAGAATATTGCCGACGACAAAAAACTGCTTTTACTTCAAGATGCATTGCGACGTGTGGACAAACATAAACCATATCGTGAGAGACCTGCCACCGTCACCGTCACCACTGATCCCTCTAAACAGGAAACATCTCCTCAAGATTCTGCAGCACTGCAATCAAAGGAGAAGGAATTGAATTCGATTGTATTGAAAATTGGAAACCTATTGCCATTGACCTATCGAGAACAGAGTAAAAGAGTATTATCTTATCTCATGTTGGAAACTGCAGATGAACATCAAGTTCAAGTCGAGAGCACAGGGAAACGAATTATAATTCAGGGAAAAAGTTATAATCTAGTTGATTTAATTTGTGATATGGTGACGAATCGTAAAGGACTCTTATCCTTTGACGATAATCTATACACCTTTCTGTGTGCAATAAACTTTCCCAAAAGTCTTATTGGCAATAAGCAAATTCTAAAGAAACTAAGAGAATATAGTCCACCAACAACACCATTTAAAAAAGAAGAAGATTCAATATTTGAAGATACTATCAGCAGCAGCAATGATTTTACAACACCTGTGGCTGCTAGTCAAAAGCGAAGACGAATTGATTCGCCCGCCAGTGTGCAAAAGGGGAGTGGTCATTACACTACGTGTTTACGCTCAAAATGGATGAAGTTCTGAAAGGTGTCTATGAAAATATTGGCAAGGTGGGAAGTTTAAGTTCTCCCATAACGCTTTCCAAAGCTGTCTCCGGCACCACCACCACATTGAAAAATGCAAAAGAGTATCTAGAAAATGAAGCGAGTTACACATTGCATCGGAATCACAGGCTTCGCACTAAACAATATTGACAAACTAAAGCCTTTTTCCCTCTGCATATAATGCAAATGGATCTTTTAACTCTAGACGCAGTTCAACGGCGTCACAATGCACCCTACAAATATATTCTAGTGGCAATCAGTGTCTTTAGTCGCTATGCCTATGCCATTCCACTACGGTCAAAGAGAGGTGTTGAAGTTGCACGGGCCATTGAAAGTATTCTAGAACAGGATTCGTATAGAAAAATTCAATCGGATCGTGGCAGTGAATTTGTTAATCCCCATGTGCAAAAGGTTCTTTTGAAGTATAATACAACACTTTATCATAGTCACAGTCCGATAAAGGCTGCATTGGCTGAACGATTAATAAGAACGATTCGTCTATTAATTTCAAGATATTGCACATTGAAAAATACACCGGCTTTTATTCATGATTTAGATAAAATCATGTTGATTTATAATCAACGACCCCATCGATCTCTGTCCAACTCTACACCAACGGATGTTCACTACAGTGAAAATACATTTGATGCTTTTCTAAAGCAATACTCCAAGGGTGAAAAAGAGAAAAAAAAGAAGAAATTCAATGTTGGTGATACTGTTCGAATTAATAGAACCACCAATATTTTTGAAAAAGGGAATTATTTATGGAGCACAGAACTTTTTAAAGTGTCCAAAATCCTGGACACCAAACCCATAACTTATCGACTGCGAGACACCAAAGATGATGAGATTCTCGGCGGTTTTTATGAATATGAACTGCAAAAAGTTAGAAACACTAGTGAAATTTATCAAATTGAAAAGATATTAAAGAGTCGTACACGCCATGGCAAGAGACAGTTGCTTGTTCGCTGGCTAGGATACAACTCAGATTTTGATTCTTGGGTCAGTGCTGAAGATATTGACAATGCCCAGTGATTTCTATGTGACTTTCATGTCCAATGTTTCTGATCCTCTCTACAATGACTTGAATAGAACAAGTGATTTTTGGACAAAACTCTCCCCCACCATCAAATTCGACGACAATAGAAAGTATGAAGTGGCTCTTGTCGACTGTATTCTCAAAAATACCTATGACATCCTGAGAAAGGATCGTAAATATGAAATAAAAATTAGACCCTATGATTGGCCGCCGCCACCAAAAGGTGATCAAGAACAAATTCAAAAAATCAATTGGATGGAATATCCATATATTGAATTACCCTACGAGGAACTCACCTGTATGAATGATTTATGTCGTACTATCAATAAAAGAATTTCCGCTCGTAAAAAGGGAGCTTTTCATTTCAACTATTCAAAGGAGGAGGGCAAGATCTACATTAGTTCACCTATTGCCAGTGAAAAGGTTATTCTCAACGATAATCTAAAGGATGTTCTTGGCTTTAAGCTCAATATAATCAATGGTAAAAGTGCCGGAAACACTAATTTCATTTTTGCTGACTATCCGCCTGCCTTCTCCACAGACACCTGTATATTTATCTACGCTTCATTTGTGGAAACATCTCGAGTTGGTAATTCAAATGTTCCCCTCCTACGAGTTCTTGAACGAAAAACCAATCAAGAACATATTCACCACTACAATATAAAGCATCTTCAGTATATTCCCGTAAACACTTCCTATTTGGAACTCTGTCAGTTAACACTAAGAACCGAATTGGGTGATCCAATAGCAATTTCAAAAGATTTGGCTGTGATTACATGCCATTTGCGACCCATCGTTCAACAGCAAGATGTCTAATAAAAAAGTGGTATTCACTTGTCCTGATATTGACTGCTATGTTAATACTCTTGGCCCAAGACAACAGGGCAATGGAATGGACTACTACAAAGGTCGCTCGTCAATGTCTGGCTATGGTCTTGGCAGTTGGTTTGCTAAGCTGTTTCGCTCTTCACTACCACTGGCCAGAAAATATCTTGTACCGGCTGCGACAGATTTTGCATCCTCTACACTATACGATTGGGGCTCTGGCAAGGATTTTAAAAAAAGTGCTTCGGAAAATCTTAGGTCCAGTGCGCGAACCCTTGGCGAGAGATTAAAACAGAATGGTAAAGGCTTAAAAAGGTCAAGAAACAATGCATCCCTCATCAGTCTCTACTCAGGTCGGAAACGAAAGACATCATCCCTCTTGTCAAAGAAAAGAAGGAAAAAGCCGACACGTGCTGTAAACAGAAGTCCCAGGAAGAATAGAATTGTCAGATCGAAACTAGATTTCTTCTCCTAAAATGTCCTACCTACCGCATAAGGATTCTCGACCTTCAATCACCGCCTCATTGAATCTATTCAATGCTGAAAATGTTGATGTGAGTGTCAAGCATGGATACTATGAACAATTTTATCCACAGCAACCCCTCTCCGATAATATCCACTTTCAAATTTATTCCAATGAAGACTACTTTATGGATATGTCTTCAACATTTATAGATTTGCAAATGAAAGTTCGGAAATCCGATAATACAATGCCGATTCGGGCCGATGGAATATCCTATGAAAATTGTATATTACATAATTTATTTCGTCAAATTAGTGTCTACATCAATGGCACGCTGGTGAGCACAAGCAACAATCTCTCCAACTATACAAGCTATATGCAATTCATGCTGATGACACCCAAGTCATACAAGGAATTGAGAGGCACCTCCAATGGATATGAATATATTACTAATACTGATAGTACAGATGCACTTAAAAATGCTACAACTAGTGAATTACATCTAGTTGGAAAAATATATCATGAAATATTTAATATACCCCAATGGCTACCGCCCAATGTTAAAGTGGATATAAAATTGACGCTTGCACCCTCCAATTTCATATTGAGAAAAGAACTTGCTGGCAATCCCGATGTAAGTCTCTCCCTCACCTCGGCAATACTTCATGTACGCAAACAACAGGTTATGAGTTCTGTTGCTTTGGCCGTGGAAAAACTGAGAGCCAATGGCAACAATATTAAACTACTTGTTCCTCATACAATCACCAATCAACGTCATACTGCAATGGGCTCACGCACCTTCACCGATTCATCCTTTATCAACGGCGAAATCCCCTCGAAATTGGCTTTGGCCTTTGTAAAAAGCGCCAGTGCAATAGGATCATGGACTGAATGTCCACATAAATTCGAGATGTTTGGACTTTCATCTCTTGTGTGCAAAGTAAACGGCATCCCACTCTACAATCTATCTTTTGATAAATCCTATAGAACATTGTACGAGTTGACCATGCAAACCCTAGATCACGATTCGCAACTATTTGAAAATGGTATAACCGAAGATATGTTTGCTAAAACACATGGTATCATTGTACTGGATTTGTCTGGCACACAGGATATGAGTATAGTACGTACGGGGAGTGTGCGTTTAGAGTGTACATTTGCCGACCCATTGGCTGAGAGTATTGCCCTAATCTCACTAAATCAATATGAAACCTATTGGGAAATCACTCCCGAAGGCAGTGTTCTACTAGACTTGGCGCCATGAACACCAGTCAAATAATCAATGTATTTAATATGGACCCCTACATGTCCCAGTACAAATCCTATTGTCTGCCCTCAGACTATCTTGGAAAAATTCAAAGCGCGAACAATACCTTGATTATTGTTAATAGCAGTCCGTCGACTGTGCTGACGGGTCATTGGCTGTGCATCTTTCAAACAATGAAGACGATTGAATTTTTTGATCCTCTTGGTCTACCCTATACATTCTACACACCCCACATCAGCAACTATATTGAGAGCAGTGGGAAAACTATTATTCAAAATCGAAAGAGGGTGCAGGATCTAACGACTAAAAGCTGCGGCTTCCATGCACTACTATATTTTGTGTTCCGATGTCGTGGCTATACTTACAAGCAGTTTCTCCACATTTATGTTGACAATCCACGTCTGAACGACTTTCTAGTGGAAAATATCCTCTCAGACCTATATAGTATTGATTTCAGTGCCCTAAGAGTAAAGTGCTTAAAAAATGTTTGTGAATTTGTTTATTAATAAAATGCATATATATACAACAATGTCTTTAAATCTTCACTTTAGATTTCTTCATCTTCGATGTATAGGCAACTGTCGTGAACCACTAATGCTGGTAAATCATTTGGATTCACTGTATATTGATCTTGATTGACTGCAAAGTCAGGGTCACATTTTCTACAGTACAATGTAACTTCACTCTTGTCATATCTCTTTGTATAGTCAATGATACTATTTGCATTCATATTATGAAATTCACGAGTTTCAATCTGTCTATTTGAAGCAATATCACATACAATGTTTTCAAATGGTGAATCACATTCCGTCACAGCCAAATAAAAATCACTTGGTTTATAGTCATAGTAGGAGGTGTCATCACAGCGATGACGTAGAAACCAGATTGTCTTGTTACCCCAACAGTTGAATCGTAGACCAGATTCCTCTTCCCAGAATAATTTAAATCCACGACGATACCAATCTCGTAGAAATAAACTAAAATCACGTTTAGGATTCTTTCCAATCATAGCGGGGTAAGTATTCTCCCACTGATCACATTTCTCATAGTGACAATTGGAGCACAGGTGTCCTCTAGGATGAGAGTCACACACCTCCTCAAGACATGAATTACATCCTTTAATTTGTACTGCATAGCCTCTATGTAATTTACAAGGATTATATAATTTACACTTTTCACTATAGTCATCAATAATTGTACAATTCTCACATTGATTCCAACTGCCAAGAGTGTACATACACAATGGACATATATAGAACATTTTTCGGTTTCCGATGTCAACTCACTCACAGCTAAAACGAAACTGATCCTCTTCGTTCGATAAATTCAAGGTGGAGGGAAATGGTGGGAGAGAGGAGTAGCTCTGTGTCGTTACCTCTTTCGAATGATGGGGGAGCCATCTACATTGAATCCACTGGCAATATTTTCAAAAGTATATCCACAATATGATTCTGCTTTGTTCCAATTAATATATCAATAAATTGACTATAAGCATTTGAATCACATTTTAAAAGTTTCATACAATAGTCCAATGGGGGATAATCACTCCTCATTATATTGTCAAGTGCTCCCGGACAAGAGAATATCCTGCGTTTAAGAGATAACTCGAGAAAATCATCATCCAAAATCAAATGTTTTTCCATAAACACTAGATTTGATCTAATTCTCTCTTTCTCAAATTTATTCATTTTTCAATCCTTTCACTCCGACTGCTGACTCTAGACTGACCCTGATTCGTTAGCCCTATAGCCAGAAAAGAAAGGGAACATTTTCGATTTCGAAACAATTTTATTGAATAATTAGAACAACAACAACATCAATAATACAGAGCATGTACAATCAGCGATACTGTTTATTGTCTTCAATATGTTTCACCAATGCACTTAAAGCACATTGAAGTCTATTCACATGTGCTATATCAACTTTAGCGGCGAAACATAATTGATCCTCCATTTTAAATTTGCTCAAGGATATCACATATCTTGCATATACTGCATCCCATTCCAGACAAAGCCGTGATCCTTTCGTGATTTCCACCGCAATGTTTGGTGCTCTTGTACTATTATCATCAACTCCACTATCAACTTCTAATAGGGTAAACATTCCACTCATCGCCATCAACACAAATATATATCCAAATGAGTAAAGTCAAAACTGTTCTTCTTCTTCTCACTCCTTTGAATTCTATTCACAGACTAATAAAACTCTAGCAAAAATCCGTTCCCTATATTCCCTCCGCCGCTAATATGTAACCAAGCCCTCTGATTGGCTGAGAAGGAAACACGTGATCTAACTGTTTCCGGGAAAGTCATAACATTTGGCTCGAGCAACAACAACAAATACTATTTCTGGACACCATGACATTCACGATCGATTACGCAATCAAGTTCTCGGAAATCCACTTCCTCTTCGATTACGCAATCAAGTTCTCGGAAATCCACTTCCTCTTCGATTACGCAATCAAGTTCTCGGAAATTCACTTTCCCCTCGAGTCCTAGATCAATAACATTGTTCCCGTTAGAATTCAATGCGCATGTGCAACCTTCGCCCCGGAGTTATTACACATAGAAACATCAAATAAATCGACCTTGGAAAAAGAGGTCATTGACCGATTACGCAATCAATTTCTCAGAAATCCATTTCCCCTAGGGACTCTATGCCCATATATGGTGTAGGGTCACGAGTCGGACCCCCATTTCTACTACCCTTTTCAATAGTCGAAAGTTATTTGAGTGCAACTAGCCCCCCTCTCACGCCCACCTTTTCCCCAAACACATCCAATCAAAATTTTTAGGTAGGCATTTTATTCAACGTAGTTGAAAGTTTTGGAAATTAGGTCTTCAAGGATGACAAACCTTCCCCCACAGCCCTCAGGGCAAGGGTTGTAAGTTATGCCCTGGGGGCATATAAATTTTTATTGAAAGCGTTGTCGTAGAAACTTCAAAAGGGCTCATTCAATTGGAAATTGAAAAGGCTAGTGCCTTTTTTAATAGTTGAAAGTGATTAGATAGCGACTAACGCCCCTCTCACGCCCACCATTTTGCCAAACACATCCAATCAAAATTTTGAGGTATCCATTTTGTTCTGAAAAAGTACAAATGAATGTGCACTGTCAGTTTAATATGCATATACTTATATTTAGTCATCAAAATGTTAATATTATTTGATTTATTAAAGTTACAAAAGTAAAAACATTTATATTTTTTTCAGTAAAGTGCAAATTTTGTTCTGGCCTTGGGAAGGCATAGGGGTTTTGCGCCCAACTTATGTTAATTTCTGCTCGTTTTGAGTTTGACTCGGTTATTTATTGTAATTTCTGTTCGTTTTGGGTTTCATTTATTTATCGATGCTAATTTTTGGTAATTTCACGCTTGGTAGATTATTTGAGTTTATTTTGGCTCATTTTTTGTTTAACGGAGTTCTTTACTTTTCTTTGAAAAACTTATTTTTTGAAAAAGTTTTTTTAATTAATTTAAGTAAGAGAATGATACTTTTACCGTTATGGAAACGGGCGGTAGCCATACTCTCGTTTGTAGTGAAGACACCATTCATTAGCTGTACAACCCGATTCTTTCGGAAAGAATTGGGGAAAAAAACTTTCGGAAAGTTTTTTTAGATTAATTTTTTTCTGTTTTTGATTGAAAAAAGTTTTAAATTTTTAAAAAACTCCTTATTTGAAAATAAGATTTTTTTTTCAACATCAAATTTTCATGATAATATCAAAACTAGTATCAAAGTAACTATCAAAGTACCAAAATAGCAAAGTGAAAAAAGGATCAAAGTTAACAAGGTATCAAAGTAAACAAAGTATCAAAGTACCAATAAGCAATTTGCACAACTTACAGCCCTTGCACCGTGAGTCGAAGTTACAACGAAAATCACTAAATCATAGAATCAAAATAAACAAAATATCAAAGTAAAAATAATTAAGTTCTGTAACTCAGAGCCATATCCCCGGGGCGGGGGGGGGTCAACCCCGCAATCATAGTTATTTGGCCTTTGAACAATTTTGAACAAAATGGCTATCTCCAAATTTTGATTGGATGCATTTGGGGAAAAAGGGCCTTGGGGGGGGGGGCTAGTAGCCCTTCAAAAACTTTTGACCCTTGATAAAGGCACTAGAAATTCTGATCTACAATCAAATAAGCCCCCTTCGAACTTTCTACGACCATTCCTTCCATGAAAACCTCATAGACCCCCACGGAACATTTTACACCACTTGCTCCCGGATTCTGGAGGTGGGGGTTTGTTTTATCCCTGGAGTTTCTGTTATATTATCTTTGGTTTATTTTGAACAAAATGGCTATATAAAAAAATCGATTGGACGCATTTGGGGAAAAGAAGTTTGGGAGGGAGGGGGGCTAATCGCCATCGGATCACTTTTGACTCTTAAAAGGTGAATTAGAACTTCCAGTTTCTAATCATTTGAGTCCCCTCCAAAGTTTATACGACCACCTCTTCCATAAAAAGCTTATATGCCCCCACGGCATAAGTTACAACACTTCCTTTGGCTCTGGGGGAGGGGGATATATTGACAACGAAGTTTTGCAATCCTATCGTTGGACTATTTCAAACAAACTGACTATCTCAAAAGTTTCATTTGATGCATTTGGGAAAAAGAGGGTGTTATTGTCAGGGAGGGATAGATGCCCTCTGTTATCTTTTGACTCATAAGAAGGTAACTAGAACTTTCATTGTCCAATCAAATGAGCCCTCTCCAGAGGGTCTTATGGAGGGGTTGATGCCTCCCGTTAAATGTTGACTCATAAAAAGATAACTAGAACTTTTAATTTCCAATCAAATGAGACCTCTCCATAATTTATACGAGCATCCCAGTTCTTTCAACGCTCTCAGTCAGATAACATCTTATTGCACGAGCCAGTTAAATGATTTCAAGTGAACAATACACCTGTGTGACGCAATCAATTTATTTTTGACTATCTTGTTAGCTAGTGCTTACTAATTTGTGTGATGGGAAAAGGAAAGAAAAGACAAATTGAATTGGAATCGTCTCGCGACTCTACTGATTCTAATAACCATACATGAATCAATCCAAAATCTTGCATCTAGTGTACAGCAGATTTTATCAACTGTTAAAATTATTCAAGATGAAGTGCAAGGTCTAAGGAATGAAATAACAGAAATTAGATCTGAAATAAGAAGTGTATCCTCCAGGACCCTTACATAAGTAATTTACAGTTTTTTTATTTTTCCTCAGTTACTCTGGTGTCCTCACTGAAGTAACTCTATTTTAGCATCTTTTCCCTACGTGGATTAGTTTGCGCAGATTGTACATTTTTGTTTTTTTTTTGGTGGTGGTTTTATTGGTTTTTAGTTTTATCTTGTTTTTTTTTTATGTGTCTTTCGTGCTGAAGACGCCTTGTTTGTATACAGGCGAAATATCCGCGTTGTTTTGTTTCTGTTGTTTTCCTTTTCTCTCCACTGGCCACAGTCTCGTTTGTTTGTTTTTTTTAGAGATTTTTCTCTTTGTTGGTTTTTTTCCCTTACATAAGAAACCTCAAATCGAGCTCATGATGAGGCTATCTCAAAGTTAAAAGAGGAGGTTAAAGACATATCGTCAAGTAAGTCACTTGACAATTCTAGACTCGGGCCACTTTCAAACAAAATATTAATACTAGAAAATGCTGAACGGCGAAATAATATTATTGCATGGAATTTAAAGGGTTCGTCAAAAGAAGAGAGTCATGATAAAATTAATGAACTATTTCTAAAATTATGTGTTTGATGTGATTTTCAAATCACGGAACAAAATGATAAATTTACCAAGTTTACCAAGAAAAGAAATAAAGATTGATAATTGCATATTTTCTCAAAGGTTTACTTAACAGATGATGTCAACAAATCAGTCCGGGAAATTAGATTATCTCTTTTAAAGAATAAAAATGAGCTCAAACAGAAAGGTTCACAAGCCTGGATCCTACCAGTAGTTCACCCTGTGCTGTGCTACATCGATTAATTTGCCGTCAAAAAGAAATTAGATTGGTTTGAATTGTGACCAGTTGCCTATTGTGAATATGGATTCTGTGGTTTGGTCGGGAAGTAACTTAGTTTTTGTTTTTCTTATTTTGTTGGATTTTTCAAGTGTAACTATTTAACCTTCGTATTCTAAGAAGGGGAAAACAATCTATTTTTTTTATCAATATCTAGGTGTTATTTATTCTATTATGGCCCACAGCAGAGTGTTTTTTTGTTTTCCATGAGAAAAAGCCCATTCAGTGTGATTTTCAATGTTTTTCTTTTCTGGTGGGATAGACTGGGAGGCTATCTTTTCGCGTGGCACTAAATTATGATAATGGATAGTGTGATTTGAATGAAATCACGTTATCAAGGTTAGAGGAATTAGAAAGAAAGTCAGTTTTATTTAATTCGGTTTTTCAAGATCATTTAGCTCATGAGATTAATTATATTTCACATTCTTTTAACATTCCACCAAAGAAATATGTATTTTTTAATAAAATGACTCAAAAAATTCTTGTTCTGGGAGGATATCGTTTTGGAGCTGTCGGGGATGGGTGAGCGAACGGGGTGTGATTGAGTTTTTATTAAGTTTTTATTTGATTCGGGCATTGATATTTTAGGCCTTTGCGAGACTTTCCTAGATGAAATGTCTGCAAACAAAATTGATGTAAAAGATAACCAATTTTTTCATAGAAATAGAACCCAGCAAAAACAGGGTGGCTTAGCTGTTTTAATTAAAAATATGTTCTTACACGAATGAGAGATGATCTTTTACAGTTTAATATTGAAATTAATTTTGAATGTTTTTTGCCTAATAATGAAAAACTCTTAATTGTAGTGATATACTGTCCCCCCTCTTCTAGTAAGGTAAATTTCATAAGTAGATTGGAAAATATGCTAGTTTCCCTTTCAAGTCTGCGTATTCCATTCATGATCCATGGCGACTTTAACATAGACCTAATGAGATATTTACCTTCAGACCATCATGGGATGGATAATTATGCATTACAGTTTTTAGAATGTTCTCTTTCTTGTAATTTATATCCGGCTTGTTTTGTCCCGTCACGTGTAGCCGACTCATCTACTTCGCTTATTGACAATATTCTCTCGCCTTATACGTGTGAGGCTACGTCTGTGATTATGGATGAATCATCAGATCATTGTATGCTTATGTCGGATTATAAGATTCAAAAGACTTTGATCAGGGAGATCATTACAAGAAAGAGAAATCTTTCACTTAAAAATATACTTAATTTAAAAGTATCCCTTGGTGACGTAGATTGGAGTGAAGTTTTAGAAGAAAGAGATCCTAACAGATCGTTGGATATTTTTATAGAGTATTAAATGAACGATTAGACCATCATTGTCCTTATGAAAAAATACACCATAAAAAATTTTTTCCGCGAAAACCATGGATTAATGAGTCACTCCTGAGATCAGTTAATGAAAAATATCGTCTATATAAGATAAGAATGAAATATCCATCACCTGGTAATATTATACAATTTAAAAACTATAAAAATCTGTTGATGAAAACTCTTAGAACGAGTGAGAAAATGTATTTTGAAAATTCTTTTAGGAGTGCGGATTCACCCAAAAAAACATGGGATCTAATTAAACAAAAGATTGGAAACAATTGGAATAATTTTTACCCAGAATTACTAATAGATAAAAATGGTCTTGAATCAAAGGGAAACGGAGCTATTGCAGAATCTTTCAGTGCTCATTTTGCTAGTATTGGTTCTGATGTTACTCGTGGTCTTGGCTCGACTTCAGCTCATTCATATAAAGAATACCTTCTACAATCAGCAGATACAAGTATGTTTTTGGCCCCAGTTAGTCTTGTTGAATTCCAAAAAAAATTTAATAGATTTAAATAGAGGATTACCTTTAAGATTTCATTAAGTTTGGATGGACTTTCAACTAATCTTTTGAACGTCTTGCATCTATAATTCATACACCTCTTGTTTATATTTTTAATTTGTGTTTATCTTCTGGGGTATTTCCTACTAAATGGAAAATTGCCCGAGCTATCCCACGGTATAAAAAAGGTGACAAAACTAATGTTGATAATGTTGATAATTACCGACCTATTGCAATACTTTCTCCTTTGTCAAAGATTTTGGAAAAGTTATTTCTCAAAAGAATTTTGTCTTATTTAGATAAAAAAAATCTTTTAACCAAAAACCAGTTTGGGTTTAGACATGGTCGTTCTACTGAACAAGGAGTTGCAGCCCTTTTGCTTAGAACTAATGATTCACTGAATAATGGTAATTATGTATAATGTATTTTCTACGATATAATAAAACGCATTTGATACTTTAAATCATTCTATTTTGTTTAGAAAATTGAATAACTCTGGAATTCGTGGAAAGGCATTGGATTTAATGAAGTCATATCTACGTAATCGCGGATTCCAAGTAGACCTACAAGGCCATCTGTCTCAGCCTAACTCCCTGGATGATATTGGAGTGCCCCAGGGGTCTATACTTGGACCGTTACTATTTTTGATGTATATAAATGATCTCCCTAATTGTCTATTTTATAAGGATAGCCTAGCAGTAGTATCTGTTGAAGCCAAAACCCCTTAATTATTGATCGAGAATATGGCGTCTGAAATGAATTCAGTTATCCAATTTGTCTAAGAAAGAATTTATGGTTTTCGGGAGATCTAAGCAAGGAGTTGCTAAAGTTGGGATTGATGAGTTAGTTGTTTCTAAAATTGGACGGGTTAAGCCATGTAGATATTTAGGGATTATTCTTGATGAGCTTTTATTTTTCTGTAGTCATTCTGACCATCTCCGTATAAAATTAGCCCAAAACTTAGGATGTTTACATTGATTAAAGTATGTTTTTCCTTGTTCAATTATTAAAATTCTTTATCATCCTTTAATTGAATCATACCTAAGATATTGTCCCATTATTTACCTAAATACATTTCCTAATCATTTTAAACACCTCCAGACATTGCAAAATAAAGCCGTAAGAATTCTTGGTACTTTCTTGCATCTTCCTGCACGACTTCAAAATCTATCTGAAACAAAAACTTTATTTTTATTTCTTCATATATTAAATCTTAATCAACTTAGGGAATTGCAATTATCGCTCTGGCATTATGATATTCAGTCTCCGGCGAGTTAATTTATGAATTAAATAAAAAAAAAACATGTTTTTTTTAACTGAAAGTAAGGAACGACGTTAAAACTTAAAACGAACAGAAATTATTCCGTATATGAAAGGGGCTGTGCCCTCCTCAACGCATCGCTCTTTGCTTTAAAGATTTTTATTGTTTAAAAAAAATGGAGCTGTGAGAAAGTCAAACTTTAGCTTAAAGAGCGAGGTGTTGAGGAGGGCACAGCCCCTTTCATATACGGAATAATTTCTGTTCGTTTCAAGTTTTAACGTCGTTCCTTACTTTCAGTTAAATTTTTTTTTTTTTTTATTTAATTTTTGAACGTTATTGCAGGTTTAAAAAACAAATGCAGGTTTTGATTTTGGTTCACCGTACATGAATAATTAAAACAAAATTTCCATATTAATTTTACTTTTTTTGGTTAAATGGCTTTCTCGAAACTTGTTTAATTTTATTTACGAACGTTTTTATTAGTAATTAATTAAAAAAACTTTTTCCGCAAAATAAGTTTTTCAAAGAAAAGTAAAGAACTCCATTAAACAAAAATGAGCAAAAATAAAATCAAATAATCTACCAAGCGTGAAACTACCACAAACCAGCATCGATAAATAAATGAAACCCAAAATGAACAGAAATTACAATAAATAACCGAGTCAAACTCAAAACGAGCAGAAATTAACATAAGTTGGGCTCAATACCCCTATGCTTTCCCAATGCCAGAATATAATTTGCACTTTATTGAAAAAAAATATAAATGTTTTTACTTTTATAACTTTAATAAAAGTAGAAAGGGGGGTCCGACTCCCATCCCTCACCCCAGCTGCCACCTACAACTTTTTTTACATAATTTATTCAAGGATTATCGATCTGTTGTCGTTTGGCCACGTGTAATGACATGAGGGGTGATTTACATAATCGCTCGGGGAATTATTGGTTTATGACACTGTGGGGTGATTTACATAATCGATGGGGGAATTATTGGTTCACGAAGGGGGAATTAAGAAACATTATGGTTTCTTTGATCTTTAGGCGAACTTAGCCTGTGAACTTGATTTACATAATCGGCGGGGAAATTATTGATTCACGAAGGGGGAATTAAGAAACATTATGGCTTCTTTAATCTTAGGTCTGAGGGATAAACGTTCTTTAGGTCAGAGAGAAAAATTAATATTCTATTTTTAAATAGGGCTTCATTGATCTTTAGTGTCAGGAATTATAAATGACATCACTTGTTATCTTGGAATTATGCAGGAGTCTAAAGAGATAGAAATTCTATTTTTAAATACGGCTTCCTTGAGCTTTAAGTCGGAGAGATAAATTGATATTCTAACGAAACCCTAATAGTTTAGCTAGGAACATTTATGAGATGAAGAGATTAACGTAGGAAAGGGTTTCCTAGAAATTTGAAATGTGAAAGCACAGAGATGCCAAAAAACAAAAGGAACACACAGAAATTACTTTTAGGGGATTATTTGGGCGAAACGGTTTTAGACAGCTTATGGAATTATTTCGGCGAAACAGTTAGAGACATTTTAAAAGATGATTTAAAAGATGATTTTAGAAGAGGTTTTGAGTGTGGTCGTTATAATACACAAGTTCCATTTGAACAGTGTTGTGAGGTCCCCTACCACAACCCCAAAGGGCCCCGATCGCCCTACCCCGATCCAAAGGGTTCCAATCCCCATACCCCAATCCAGAAGGAACCCCCCGGTCCCCAAAGGTTCCCAGGGCTCCCACCCGGCCCCCCAGACCCTCAAAGGCCCTCCCCAGGCCCCCAAAGGCACATCGAGCTCCCAAAAGACCACCGGGGTCCCAAAGGCCTTCACCCGGTCTCCAAATGTCCCCCAGGCTCCCAACTGGCCCCCCAGGACCCCCAAAGGCCCTCCACCGGTCCCCAAAGGTCCCCCAAGCTCCCAAAGGGCCCCCCTCCCCTCCCTCTCCCTCCCTCTCCTCCCCCCTCCTCACCGTCCCCTCCCCCCTCCCCCTCCTCCCAATCCCCCTCCCCTCCACTCCTCCCCTCCCCTCCCCCTCCCCTCCTCCCTTCCTCCCCTCCCCCTCCCCTCCTCCCCTCCCTATTTTTTTAATATTTTTTGTGCATTGAGACACAGAAGGGCACCCTCCCCCCCGGGCCCCCCCAAAGGGCCCCCGACGCCCCAAAAGCCTGATTTTTCAGAGTCATGGTTTACCATTTTGGATTTCTTTCGTTAAAATGCAAGAGTTGGAATATTTCAGTAGTGCTTTGATGTGGTTTACAGTGTCACAGTTACATTCTCTTGATTTTTCAAAGTTCATTTTGGATTTCTTTCATTGAAATGCAAGAGTTGAAATATTTCAGTAGTGTTTTCTCGTAGTTTACCTTGTCACAGTTACATTCTCTTGATTTTTCAAAGTTCATTTGAATTTCTTCCGTTGAAATGCAAGAGTTGGAATATTTCAGTAGTGTTTTGATGTGATTTACTTTATCACAGTTACATTCTCTTGATTTTTCAAAGTTCATTTTGAATTTCTTTCGTTGAAATGCAAGAGTTGGAATATTTCAGTAGTGTTTTGTCGTGGTTTACCTTGTCACAGTTACATTCTCTTGATTTTTCAAAGTTCATTTTGAATTTCTTTCATTGAAATGCACGAGTTGGAATATTTCAGTAGTGTTTTGTCATGGTTTACCTTGTCACAGTTACATTCCCTTGATTTTTCAAAGTTCATTTTCGATTTCCTTCGTTGAAATGCAAGAGTTGGAATATTGCAGTAGTGTTTTGCCATGGTTTACCTTGTCACAGTTACATTCTTTTAATTTTTCAAAGTACATTCCAACTCGTGCATTTCAATGAAAGAAATCGAAAATGAACTTTGAAAAATCAAGGGAATGTAACTGTGACATGGTAAACCATGACAAAACACTACTGAAATAATCCCACTCTTGCATTTCAATGAAAGAAATTCAAAATGAACTTTGAAAAATCAAGAGAATGTAACTTTGACAAGGTAAACCACAACAAAACACTACTGAAATATTCCAACTCTTGCATTTCAATGAAAGAAACTCAAAATGAAGTTTGAAAAATCAAGAGAATGTAACTGTGACAAGGTAAACCACAACAAAACACTACTGAAATATTCCAACTCTTGCTTTTCAACATAAGAAATTCAAAATGAACTTTGAAAAATTAAGAGAATGTAACTGTGATAAGGTAAACCACGACAAAACACTACTGAAATATTCCAGCTCTTGCATTTCAACGATAGAAATTCAAAATGAATTTGAAAAATTAAGAGAATGTAACTTTGATAAGGTAAACCACACCAAAAAACTACAGCAATATTCCAACTCGTGCATTTCAATGAAAGAAATCGAAAATGAACTTTGAAAAATCAAGGGAATGTAACTGTGACATGGTAGACCACGACAAAACACTACTGAAATAATCCCACTCTTGCATTTCAATGAAAGAAATTCAAAATGAACTTTGAAAAATCAAGAGAATGTAACTGTGACAAGGTAAACCACGACAAAACGCTACTGAAATATTCCAACTCTTGCATTTCAACGAAAGAAATCCAAAATAAACTTTGAAAAATCAAGAGAATGTAACTGTGACAAGGTAAACCACGACAAAACGCTACTGAAATATTCCTACTCTTCCATTTCAATGAAAGAAATCCAAAATGGACTTTGAAAAATCAAGAAAATGTAACTGTGACAAGGTAAACCACGAGAAAACACTACTGAAATATTCCAACTCTTGCATTTCAACGAAAGAAACTCAAATGAACTTTGAAAAATCAAGAATATGTAACTGTGACAAGGTAAACCATGACCAAACACTACTGAAATATATTCCAACTCTTGCATTTCAAAGAAAGAAACTCAAAATGAACTTTGAAAAATCAAGAGAATGTAACTGTGACAAGGTAAACCACAACATAACACTACTGAAATATTCCAACTCTTGCATTTCAATGAAAGAAACTCAAAATGAAGTTTGAAAAATCACGAGAATGTAACTGTGACACGGTAAACCACAAAAAAACACTACTGAAATATTCCAACTCTTGCTTTTCAACATAAAAAATTCAAAATGAACTTTGAAAAATCAAGAGAATGTAACTGTGACAAGGTAAACCATGACAAAACACTACTGAAATATTCCAACTCTTGCATTTCAATGAAAGAAACTCAAAATGAACTTTGAAAAATCAAGAGAATGTAACTGTGACAAGGTAAACCATGACAAAATACTACTGAAATAATTCAACTCTTGCATTTCAACGAGATAAATCCAAAATGAACTTTGAAAAATCAAGAGAATGTAACTGTGACAAGGTAAACCACGACAAAACACTACTGAAATATCCCACTCTTGCATTTCAATGAAAGAAACTCAAAATGAACTTTGAAAAATCAAAAGAATGTAACTTTGACAAGGTAAACCACGAAAAAACACTACTGAAATATTCCAACTCATGCATTTCAACGAAAGAAATTCAAAATGAACTTTGAAAAATCAAGAGAATGTAACTGTGACAAGGTAAGCCATGACAAAACACTACTGAAATATTCCAACTCATGCATTTCAACGAAAGAAATTCAAAATGAACTAGTAAAAATCAAGAGAATGTAACTGTGACAAGGTAAACCATGACAAAACACTACTGAAATATTCCAACTCTTGCATTTCAATGAAAGAAACTCAAAATGAACTTTGAAAAATCAAGAGAATGTAACTGTGACAAGGTAAACCATGACAAAATACTACTGAAATAATTCAACTCTTGCATTTCAACGAGATAAATCCAAAATGAACTTTGAAAAATCAAGAGAATGTAACTGTGACAAGGTAAACCACGACAAAACACTACTGAAATATTCCAACTCTGGCATTTCAATGAAAGAAATCCAAAATGAACTTTGAAAAATCAAGAAAATGTAAGTGTGACAAGGTAAACCACAACAAAACACTACTGAAATATTCCAACTCTTGCATTTCAATGAAAGAAATTCAGATGAACTTTGAAAAATCATGAGAATGTAAGTGTGACAAGGTAAACCGCGACAAGACACTACTGAAATATTCCAACTCTTGCATTTCAATTAAAGAAATCCAAAATGAACTTTGAAAAATCATGAGAATGTAAGTGTGACAAGGTAAACCACAACAAAACACTACTAAAATATTCCAACTCTTGCATTTCAATGAAAGAAATCCAAAATGAAATTTGAAAAATCAAGAGAATGTAACTGTGACATGGTAAACCATGGCAAAACACTACTGAAATAATCCCACTCTTGCATTTCAACGAAAGAAATCCAAAATGAACTTTGAAAAATCAAGAAAATGTAACTGTGACAAGATAAACCACGACAAAACGCTACTGAAATATTCCAACTGTTGCATTTCAACGAATGAAATCCAAAATGAACTTTGAAAAATCAAGAGAATGTAACTGTGACAAGGTAAACCATGACAAAACACTACTGAAATATTCCAACTCTTGCATTTCAAGGAAAGAAAACCGAAATGATCTTTTAAAAATCATGAAAATGTAACTGTGACAAGGTAAACCACAACAAAACACTAGTGAAATATTCCAACTCTTGCATTTCAACGAAAGAAATTCAAAATGAACTTTGAAAAATCATGAAAATGTAACTCTAACAAGGTAAACCACGACAAAACACTACTGAAATATTCCAACTCTTTCATTTCAATAAAAGAAATTCAAAATGAACTTTGAAAAATCAAGAAAATGTAACTGTGATAAGGTAAATCACAACAAAACACTACTGAAATATTCCAGCTCTTGCATTTCAACGATAGAAATTCAAAATGAATTTTGAAAAATTAAGAGGATGTAACTGTGGCAAGGTAAACCATGACAAAACACTACTGAAATATTCCAACTCTTGCATTTCAACGTGATAAATCCAAAATGAACTTTGAAAAATCAAGAGAATGTAACTGTGACAAGGTAAACCACAACAAAACACTACTGAAATATTCCAACTCTTGCATTTCAATGAAAGAAATCCAAAATGAACTTTGAAAAATCAAGAAAATGTATGTGTGACAAGGTAAACCACAACAAAACACTACTGAAATATTCCAACTCTTGCTTTTCAACATAAGAAATTCAAAATGAACTTTGAAAAATCAAGAGAATGTAACTGTGATAAGGTAAACCAACAACAAAACACTACTGAAATATTCCAGCTCTTGCATTTCAACGATAGAAATTCAAAATGAATTTTGAAAAATTAAGAGAATGTAACTGTGATAAGGTAAACCACACCAAAAAACTACTGCAATATTCCAACTCGTGCATTTCAATGAAAGAAATCGAAAATGAACTTTGAAAAATCAAGGGAATGTAACTGTGACATGGTAAACCATGACAAAACACTACTGAAATAATCCCACTCTTGCATTTCAATGAAAGAAATTCAAAATAAACTTTGAAAAATCAAGAGAATGTAACTGTGACATGGTAAACCACGACAAAACGCTACTGAAATATTCCAACTCTTGCATTTCAATGAAAGAAATCCAAAATGGACTTTGAAAAATCAAGAAAATGTAACTGTGACAAGGTAAACCACGAGAAAACACTACTGAAATATTCCAACTCTTGCATTTCAACGAAAGAAATTCAACATGAACTTTGAAAAATCAAGAGAATGTAACTTTGACAAGGTAAACCACAACAAAACACTACTGAAATATTCCAACTCTTGCATTTCAATGAAAGAAACTCAAAATGAAGTTTGAAAAATCAAGAGAATGTAACTGTGACAAGGTAAACCACAACAAAACACTACTGAAATATTCCAACTCTTGCTTTTCAACATAAGAAATTCAAAATGAACTTTGAAAAATTAAGAGAATGTAACTGTGATAAGGTAAACCACGACAAAACACTACTGAAATATTCCAGCTCTTGCATTTCAACGATAGAAATTCAAAATGAATTTGAAAAATTAAGAGAATGTAACTGTGATAAGGTAAACCACACCAAAAAACTACAGCAATATTCCAACTCGTGCATTTCAATGAAAGAAATCGAAAATGAACTTTGAAAAATCAAGGGAATGTAACTGTGACATGGTAGACCACGACAAAACGCTACTGAAATATTCCAACTCTTGCATTTCAACGAAAGAAATCCAAAATAAACTTTGAAAAATCAAGAGAATGTAACTGTGACAAGGTAAACCACGACAAAACGCTACTGAAATATTCCTACTCTTGCATTTCAATAAAAGAAATCCAAAATGGACTTTGAAAAATCAAGAAAGTGTAACTGTGACAAGGTAAACCACGAGAAAACACTACTGAAATATTCCAACTCTTGCATTTCAACGAAAGAAACTCAAATGAACTTTGAAAAATCAAGAAAATGTAACTGTGACAAGGTAAACCATGACCAAACACTACTGAAATAATCCAGCTCTTGCATTTCAAAGAAAGAAACTCAAAATGAACTTTGAAAAATCAAGAGAATGTAACTGTGACAAGGTAAACCACAACAAAACACTACTGAAATATTCCAACTCTTGCATTTCAATGAAAGAAACTCAAAATGAAGTTTGAAAAATCAAGAGAATGTAACTGTGACACGGTAAACCACAACAAAACACTACTGAAATATTCCAACTCTTGCTTTTCAACATAAGAAATTCAAATGAACTTTGAAAAATTAAGAGAATGTAACTGTGACAAGGTAAACCATGGCAAAACACTACTGCAATATTCCAACTCTTGCATTTCAACGAAGGAAATCGAAAATGAACTTTGAAAAATCAAGGGAATGTAACTGTGACAAGGTAAACCATGACAAAACACTACTGAAATATTCCAACTCGTGCATTTCAATGAAAGAAATTCAAAATGAACTTTGAAAAATCAAGAGAATGTAACTGTGATAAAGTAAATCACATCAAAACACTACTGAAATATTCCAACTCTTGCATTTCAACGGAAGAAATTCAAATGAACTTTGAAAAATCAAGAGAATGTAACTGTGACAAGGTAAACTACGAGAAAACACTACTGAAATATTTCAACTCTTGCATTTCAATGAAAGAAATCCAAAATGAACTTTGAAAAATCAAGAGAATGTAACTGTGACACTGTAAACCACATCAAAGCACTACTGAAATATTCCAACTCTTGCATTTCAACGAAAGAAATCCAAAATGGTAAACCATGACTCTGAAAAATCAGGCCTTTGGGGCGTCGGGGGCCCTTTGGGTGGGCCCGGGGGGGAGGGTGCCCTTCTGTGTCTCAATGCACAAAAAATATTAAAAAAATGGGGAGGGGAGGAGGGGGGAGGATGAGGGGGAGGGGACGGTGAGGAGGGGGGAGGAGAGGGAGGGGAGGGGCCCTTTGGGAGCTTGGGGGACCTTTGGGGACTGGCGGAGGGCCTTTGGGGGTCCTGGGGGGCCAGTTGGGAGCCTGGGGGACATTTGGAGACCGGGTGAAGGCCTTTGGGACCCCGGTGGTCTTTTGGGAGCTCGATGTGCCTTTGGGGGCCTGGGGAGGGTCTTTGAGGGTCTGGGGGGCCGGGTGGGAGCCCTGGAAACCTTTGGGGACCGGGGGGTTCCTTCTGGATTGGGGTATGGGGATTGGAACCCTTTGGATCGGGGTAGGGCGATGGGGCCCTTTGGGGTTGTGGTAGGGGACCTCACAACACTGTTCAAATGGAACTTGTGTATTATAACGACCACACTCAAAACCTCTTCTAAAATCATCTTTTAAATCATCTTTTAAAATGTCTCTAACTGTTTCGCCGAAATAATTCCATAAGCTGTCTAAAACCGTTTCGCCCAAATAATCCCCTAAAAGTAATTTCTGTGTGTTCCTTTTGTTTTTTGGCATGTCTGTGCTTTCACATTTCAAATTTCTAGGAAACCCTTTCCACCGTTAATCTCTTCATCTCACAAATGTTCCTAGCTATACTATTAGGGTTTCGTTAGAATATCAATTTATCTCTCCGACTTAAAGCTCAAGGAAGCCGTATTTAAAAATAGAATTTCTATCTCTTTAGACTCCCGCATAATTCCAAGATAACAAGTGATGTCATTTATAATTCCTGACACTAAATATCAATGAAGCCCTATTTAAAAATAGAATATTAATTTTTCTCTCTGACCTAAAGAACGTTTATCCCTCAGACCTAAGATTAAAGAAGCCATAATGTTTCTTAATTCCCCCTTCGTGAATCAATAATTTCCCCGCCGATTATGTAAATTAAGTTCACAGGCTAAGTTCGCCTAAAGATCAAAGAAACCATAATGTTTCTTAATTCCCCCTTCGTGAACCAATAATTCCCCCATCGATTATGTAAATCACCCCACAGTGTCATAAATCAATAATTCCCCGAGCGATTATGTAAATCACCCCTCATGTCATTACACGTGGCCAAACGACAACAGATCGATAATCCTTGAATAAATTATGTAAAAAAAGTTGTAGGTGGCAGCAGGGGTGAGGGATGGGAGTTGGACCCCCCTTTCTACTTATAAATCAAATAATATTAAGATTTTGATTACTAAATATCAGTAAATGTATATTAAACTGACAATGCACATTCATTTGTATTTTTTTCAGTAAAGTGCAAATTATGTTCTGGCCTTGGGAAGGCATAGGGGTTTTGAGCCCAACTTATGTTGATTTCTGCTTGTTTTGAGTTTGACTCGGTTATTTATTGTAATTTCCGCTCGTTTTGGGTTTCATTTATTTATCGATGCTGATATGTAGTATTTTCACGCTTGGTAGATTATTTGATTTTATTTTTGCTCATTTTTTGTTTAATGGAGTTCTTTACTTTTCTTTGAAAAACTTATTTTGTGGAAAAAGTTTTTTCAATTAATTTCTGTTCGTTTTATATTGACAGAGTCTTTTCAGAGAAAAAGAAAATAATACTTTAAATATATTCGTTTTTTTAAGAACTTATAGTTTGGCCTGCTATTTGTATGCTGGAGAAAAATTTTCAGCAATTTTTAACAACATACACCCTCTTAAAAATCTGACCACAAATAGTAGTGTTTAATTTAGTTTCTTATCTCCTCTAGTTGACCTGAAATGGAAAACTTGATACCATTCGTAAAAAAATCTGTTTACTTTCTTTGATAGCTTGGATACACTTACGCTATTTTGATTTGGTTAAATTTTAAGAGCAGAAGCAGCCCCAAAAGTTTGAACATAATACCCTCAGTCGTTCTTGGGATACTGCTGAGATGCCTTATTGGGAATTAGCATTAACACAGTGCATTTTGATATAATCTTATGGCAACATTTAGTTTTTAAACATAAAGTCAAGTGGGAGGGTGGGCGTGGGAGGGGGATTAGTTTCCCTCCCATCACTTTCGACTATTAAAAAGGGCATCAGCCCTTTCTATTTTCAATCGAATGAGCCCTTTTCGAAGTTCCTACGACAACTCCTTTGATACAAAGTGCCCTGGTCTAAACAACAACAACAACAAAAAAATAATACATTATATTCACATCGATCTTTACTGTAAAAATGTCAAGCCTTCCAATTACTTTCGACTATTAAAAAGGGCACTAGGCCTTTCGTATTCCAATCGAATGAGCCTTTTTAGAGTTTCTACGACAACACTTCCTATAAACACCTTATATGGCCCCAGGGCATAAATTACAACTCTTACCCTAAGGGCTGTGAGGGTGGTTGTCATCCTCTAAGACCTAATTTCCAGAACTTTCAACTACGTTACACAAAATTTCTATCTCAAAATTTTAATTGGATGTGTCAGGCAAAATGGTGGGCGTAAGAGGGGCGTTAGTCTTTCTCCAATCACTTTCAACTATTAAAAAATACACTAGCCCTTTCAATTTCCAATCAAATGAGCGCTTTTGAAGTTTCTACGACAACGCTTTCAATATAAACCTTATATGCCCCCAGGGGATAACTTTACAACCCTTGCCCTGAGGGCTGTGTGTGTGTGGGGGGGGGGGGGTTGTCATCCTCACAGACCTAATTTTCAGAACTTTCTACTATGTTGAACAAAATGACTATCTGAAAATTTTGATTGGATGTGTTTGGGGGAATGGTGGGCGTGAGAGAGGGGTTAGTTACCGTCCAATCACTTTCTACTATTAAAAAGGGCACTATCCCTCTCAATTTCCAATTGAAGGAGCCCCTTTTGAAGTTTTTACGACAACTCTATCATTAAAAACCTTATATGCCCCCTGGGCATAACTTACAACCTTTGCCCTGGGAACTCTCGGGGGTTTGTCATCCTGAAATACATTATTTCCAGAACTTTCAACTACGTTGAACAAAATGGCTATCTCTAAGCTTTGATTGAATTTGTTTGGGGAAATGGAGGGCGTGAGAGGGGGTTAATTACTCTCCACTCACTTTCGACAATTAAAAAGGGCAATTTCAATTTCCAATTAAATGAGCCCCTTTTGAAATCTCTACAAAAACTTTCTATATAAATCTTATATGCCCCCAGGGCACAAATTAAAACCCTTGCACTGAAAGCTCTGATGGAGTTTTTATACTAAAAGACCTAATTTCCAGAACTTTCGACTACTTTGAACAAAATGGATATCTCAAAATTTTGATTGGATGTGTTTGGGGAAATGGTGGGCGTGAGAGGGGGGTTAGTTGCCCATTTCAATAAAAACTTTATATGCCCCCAGGGCATAACTTATAATCCTTGCTCTGAAGACTATTGGGAGACTGTCCTGTTCAAAGGTATAATTTCCTGAACTTTAAACTTCTTGGAACAAAATGGCTATCAAGAAATTTTGATCGGATATGTTTGGGGAAATGGTGGGCGTGGAAGGGGTGTTTGTTGCCTTCCAATCACTTTCGACTATTAAAAAGGGCACTAGCCATTTCAATTTCCAATCGAATGAGTCATTTTTGAAGTTTCTACGACGAAGCGTTCAGTAAAAGCCTTATATGCCCCCAGGGCATAACTTATAACCCTTGCTCTGAAGACTGTGGGGGGAGTGTCCTGCTCAAAGGTATAATTTCCTGAACTTTAACTGCGTGGAACAAAATGGCTATCTCAAAATTTTGATTGGATGTGTTTGGGGAAATGGTGGGCGTGGAAGGGGTGTTAGTTGCCTTCCAGTTACTTTCGACTATTAAAAAGGGCACAAGCCATTTCAATTTCTAATCAAATGAGCAATTTTTGAAGTTTCTACGACAACGCGTTCTATAAAAACTTTATATGCCCCCAGGGCATAACTTACAACCCTTATCCTGAGGGCTGTGAGGAGGTTGTCATCCTCAAAGACCTAATTTCCAGAACTTAAAACTACGTTGAACAAAATGGCCATCTCAAAATTTTGATTGGGTGTGTTTGGGGGAATGAGGGGCGTGGGGGGGGGGGCTAGTTGCCCTCCCATCACTTTCGACTATTGAAAAGGGCACTAGCGCTTTGAATTTCCAATCGAATGAGCCTGTTTTGAAGTTTCTACGAAAACGCCTTCTATAAAATCCTTATATGCCCCCAGGCCATAACTTAAAACCCTTGCCCTGAGGGTTGTGAGGGTGTGTCCTCCTCAAAAACCTATTTTCTATCTGGAAAACAACTACGCTGAACAAAAGGGCTATCTCAAAATTTTGATTGGACGTGTTTGGAGGAATGATGGGCGTGGGGGGGCTAGTTGCCCTCCAATCACTTTCGACTATTAAAAAGGGTACTAGCCCTTTGAATTTCCAATCGAATGAGCCTGTTTTGAAGTTTTTACGACAACGCTTTCTATAAAAACCTTATATGCCCCCAGGGCATAACTTAAACCCTTGCCCTGAGGGTTGTGGGGGAGTGTCCTCCTCAAAAACATATTTTCTATCTGGAAATCAGCCACGCTGAACAAAATGGCTATCTCAAAATTTTGATTGGATGTGTTTGGGGGAATGATGGGCGTGGGGGGGGGGGCTAGTTGCCCTCCAATCACTTTTGACTATTAAAAAGGGTACTAGCCCTTTGAATTTCCAATCGAATGAGCCTGTTTTGAAGTTTCTACGACAACGCCTTCTATAAAAATCTTATATGCCCCCAGGGCATAAATTAAAACCCTTACCGTGACGGTTGTGGGGGAGTGTCCACCTCAAAAACATATTTTCTATCTGGAAATCAACCACGCTGAACAAAATGGCTATCTCAAAATTTTGATTGGATGTGTTTGGGGGAATGATGGGCGTGGAGGGGGGCTAGTTGCCCTCCAATCACTTTCGACTTTTAAAAAGGGTACTAGCCCTTTGAATTTCCAATCGAATGAGCCTGTTTTGAAGTTTCTACGACAACGCCTTCTATAAAAACCTTATATGCCCCCAGGGCATAACTTAAAACCCTTGCCCTGAGGGTTGTGGGGGAGTGTCCTCCTCAAAAACCTATTTTCTATCTGAAAATCAACTACGCTGAACAAAATGGCTATCTCAAAATTTTGATTGGATGTATTTGGGGGAATAATGGGCGTGGGGGGGGGCTAGTTGCCCTCCAATCACTTTTGACTATTAAAAAGGGTACTAGCCCTTTGAACTTCCAATCGAATGAGCCTGTTGTGAAGTTTCTGCGACAACGCCTTCTATAAAAACCTTATATGCCCCCAGGGCATAACTTAAAACCCTTGCCGTGAGGGTTTTGGGGGAGTGTCCACCTCAAAAGCATATTTTCTATCTGGAAATCAACTACGCTCAACAAAATGGCTATCTCAAAATTTTGATTGGATGTGTTTGGGGGAATGATGGGCGTGGGGGGGGACTAGTTGCCCTCCAATCCCTTTCGACTATTAAAAAGGGCACTAGCCACTCCCATTTCCATTCGAATGAGCCCTTTTCGGAGTTTCTATGACAACTCCTTCGATACGAAGTGCCCAGGTATGGAGAAACCAAAAACACATTGTGCCCACATCGTTCTTTGCTTAGGCAGCGCTAGCGCGCTACTTATGATAAATATACGTAACTTACAAATTAACTTACGTAACGAACTTCTATATTCATTGATTTTTAATGCGTATATTAGGGGGTTCGCCCCCTAGTTAATACCTTGCTCTTTAAGCTAAAGTTCGAATTTTGTTCCAATTCTTTAAAAATGACCCCTTAATCACAAAGGCCGTTAATTAGAATGAATAGCTCTTATGAAAGTACTAAAAAAAATTTGGCTTAAAGAGCGAGGTATTGACCAGGGAGTGAACCCAATCATATACGTAATATTGTTTGTTCGTTTTAAGTTTTGATGTTGCTCCTTACTTTCAGTTGAAAAACTTGTTTTTTTTGTATTTAATTTCTGATCTTTTTCTTTAATAATGCTGGGAAATCCGGCGCCCCCTTCATAGCAATTTCCCTTCCCCTATGAAAACTTCCTTCATGGAAAGATCCTCCCACATAACACCCAACCCACCCCACCCCCCTACCAGAAAAAATCCACCCTGAAAACGTCTGTATACTTCCCAATAACCAATACTATATGTTAATATTGGGTAAAGTTCATAACTTTCAACCCTCCCCCCGGGGACTTCGAGGGTTTAAGTCATCCTAAAAGACAAAGTTATCATATTTTCGACCATGCTGAACAAAATAGCTATCTCAAAATTTTGATCGGGTGACTTTGAGAAAAAATGAGCGTGGGAGGGGGCCTAGTTGCCCTCTATTTTTTCGGTCACTTAAAAAGGGCACTAGAACTTTTAATTTCCGTTCCAATGAGCCCTCCCACGTTATTCTAGGACCACTGGATCGACACGATCACCCCTGGGGAAAAAAAACAAATAAACACGCATCCGTGATCTTTCTTCTGGCAAAAAATGCAAAATTCCACATTTTAGTAGATAGGTGCTTGAAACCTCTACAGTAGGGTTCTCTGATACGCTGAGTATGATGGTTGGATCTTCATTAAGGTTCTATAAGGTTCTTTTAGGGGGTCTTTCCCCCTTTTTTTAAAATCAGCCAAATTTTCTCAGGCGCGTAACTTTTGATGGGTAAGACTAAACTTTATGACACTTATATATTTGAAATCAGAATTAAAATCTGATTCTATTGTTGTATCTCTTGGTATCAAAATTCCGTTTTTAGAGTTTAGGATACCATTGAGCCGGGTCACTCCTTACTTACAGTTTGTTACCACGAACTGTTTGATCACAAATTCTTGTTACCCATTTTCACTCACTCGCTTCTTGGTCGGCTCATTTTGGAGCGTATAGAATCCCGTTGATTAATTGTGAAAGATATAAATTTTCAATTAGATACCAAATCCCTTCTATAGCAAATAGGCTAAAATTAAATAGTTAATTTAAAAATCTTAATAGCCGATCACTTTTAAAGACTAAATTAGTAGAATATATTATTAACCTTGGGTGCCGGGGTGATTCTTCTTGATAATTTCTTTCTTAGCATTATTTTTAGATTTTGCCGTGCTGGGGTAGCCTCCTTTGTCCTTCTTCTTCTATATGTTATAATTCTTTATCTTCTTTATCTTTATTTCTGGTGTACTTGAACTCATTGTAATAATTGTTATCCTTCCTTTCGAGCTTAGCTCCCTGTCGGCTTTATTTAATTATTTGTTTTGTTTATATTTGTATGAAATACAATTTATTTGTCTATCTATCTATCCCTTCAATATGAACCATATATGCCTTCAGGACCTAACTTACAACGCCTGCCCCCAGGCCGTGGGGGGCTGTGTCGACAACGGAGTTTTTGTTATCTGACTTGTGAACTATTAACAAAATGGCTATTTCAAAGCTTTTATCGGATTGGTTTAAGGAAAAAAGGTCTGGGGGGGGGCTAATTGCTTTCTGATTTCTTTTGACTCTTAAAAATTGAACTAGAACTTTAATTTCCAATCAAATGAGCCCTCTCTGAAGTTTATACGAGCATCCCTTCCATAAGAACCATATATGCCCCCAGGGCATATCTTACAGCGCCTGGCCCTAGGGGGTTTTTGTCAACACCTGAATTTTTGTTATCTGACCTTTGAACTATTTTTTAAAAATGGCTATGTCAAAAATTTTATCGGATTCATATGAGGAAAAAGGGGTGTGGGGTGGGGGGGGGGGGGGAGTTGCCGTCCAATTTCTTTTCACTCTCAAAAACTGAATTAGAACTATCAATTTCCAATCAAATGAGCCCACTCTGAAGTGTTTACGAGCATCCCTTCCATTAGAATTATAGAAGTCTCCAGGGCATAACTTACAACTTTTGCCCCTCGGGTCCTGGAGGATTATCTTGACTCCGGAGTTTTCGTTTTTTGGTCTTTGAACTATTTTAAAAAAATGGCTATCTCGAAGTTCTTATCACAAGGGTCTGAGGGAAAAAGGGCGTGGAGGAGGGGGCTAGTTGCCCTCCGATCTCTTTTGACTCTTAAAAAGTGAATTAGAACTTTCATTTTCCAATCAAATGAGCCCTTTCTGAAGTTTATACGAACTTCTCTTCCATAAGAACCGTATATGTTCCAGATCATAACTTACAACGCCTTCTCCTTGGCCCTGGGTGGGGGGGGGGGGGGGGGTGTCCACACCGGTATTTTTGCTATATGGTCTTTGAACTATTTTTAACAAAATGGCTGTCTCGAAATTTTTATCGGATGAATTTGGGTAAAAAAGGGCGTGGGGAGGCTAGTTGCCCTCCGATCTCTTTTGACTCTTAAAAAGTGAACTGGAACTTTCAGTTTCGAATCAAATGAGTCCTCTCTGAAGTTTATACGAGCATCCCTTCCATTAGAATTATATTTGTCCCCAAAGCATAACTTACAACGCCTGCCCCTCGGGCCCTGGAGGGTTGTGTCGACATCTGAATTTTTGTTTTCTGACCTTTGAACTATTGTTAACAAAATGGCTATCTAAAAATTTTTATCGGATGCACTTTGGGAAAAAGGGGGGGGGGGGGTCAGTTGCCCTCCAATCTCTTTTGACTCTCAAAAACTGAACTAGAACTTTCAATTTCCAATCAAATGAGCCCTCTCTGAAGTTTTTACGAGCATCCCTTCCTTTAGAATTGTATTTGTCCCCAGGGCATAACTTACAACGCCTGCCCCTTGGGCCCTGGAGGGTTGTGTTAACTCCGGAGTTTTCGTAATATGGTCTTTGAACTATTTTGAAAAAATGGATATCTCGAAATTTGTATCGGATGGGTATGAGGAAAATGGGGGTGGAGGGGGGGGGGGGGGCTAGTTGCCTCCGATCTCTTTTGACTCTTAAAAAGTGAACTAGAACATTCAATTTCCAATCAAATGAGCCCTCTCTGAAGTTTATACGAGTATCCCTTCCATATGAACCATATATTCCGCCAGGGCATAACTTACAATGCCTGATCCCGTGCCCTGGGGGATTATGTTGACACCGGAGTTTTTGTTATCTGATCCTTGAACTATTTTTATCAAAATGGCTTCTCAAAAGTTTTTTCGTATGTGTTTGGGAAAAAAGGGCGTGGGGGAGCTAATGGCCCTCCGGTCATTTTTGACCCTTAAAAAGGGCACTAGAACTTCCAATTTCCAATCGAATGAGCCCCCTTTGAAGTTTATACGATGACCCCTTCCATATGAAGTGCCTCTGGGAAAAAAATAATAACATTGGAGCCGTATGGCCTTTACTATAGGCAACGCTATAGCGTTGCCTCTGATTTCGTTGCTATTTTCAGCTGGATATTTTTTCAAGATATCGTACGAGTTCTTCTGTGTTTTAGAGGGGAAGTCTCTAAAAACCTTTGTGATCTTCCCAACGACCTTAGGGGATATCTTCAAACAGGGCTCCTACGTGGTCACTATTTCAACTAAAAGTCACTATTTTTAAAGCTGGTCACTAATTGTCCCTATTTTCGAGAGATGGTCACTAAAGTCACTTTTTTATGAAAATTACTAAGCTTTTTTTCCTAAAAATTTGCGCTTCCAGGCCAATGCAAACCTTGTTTAGAGTGGAAAGACTCGAGAAAAAAGCCATTTTTTCGCGCTATGCGGCTTTCACTTTCAGAGGTTGTCCCTAAGTATATAGCCGGTCTCAACTCAGGTGCTTTTCTTGTGTACAGACGTAACATCGGCAGCTGACAAGGTAAGTTTCAATATTTGATTTTCAACCAAAATGATAAGGCTACAGTACTGCTCATCGTCTCTACTTGGTATAAGTTCAACAACGGAAGACTTTGTCGTCACTGCATCATAAATGGCAGGGCCGTCTTCTTGTATCCCTTAGAAGTGCTATTCTGGTTCTTGTTCTAATTTTATGTAAAGCTGTTGCTTGTTAATAAGAGCAGCGAAAGGGATTGACCACCCTTGTCACTGGAGTCTGAGATTTAGCTATTAACTGATGTGCTCTCGGAAGGAGGTAGATAGAAGTCAGTTTGTGTAGTATGTTTGAAGTAATTCTAAGTTTGATTCCATTTGCCTTCGCTTTAGTGGTTTTTCATACATAACCTGTTCTGTTCCTTATTCAGGAGGATTGATGTGGTGGCACATTTGATTCCTCATCAAGTATAAAACTTTCTAAATAATATTTATATCTGGAACCTTGATGCAGGTAAAGATTGCAATTTTCATGGAAATAAGGTTTTTCCGGATCAAACGTGTAATAAAGTAAAGAAATTTTTTGTTTTAGATTTTTAGATGAAATTGAGCTTATATTTAATTTTTCTTTTCTTTTTTCGGTAACTTTATATCGAAGTGAGACCTGAACAATAAGGAAGTCTAAATTTTTTAAGGAATGGCTGTCAAAAGACGATCCCACTGGTCGACCCTCTAAAGATTGGTGTACTGAAGTGCTCAGTGATGCTGCTACATTTTCTTGCTGCTTATGTATCTGTACATTGAGCTGTTTAAAAGGCATACAAGGTCTGGAGCAGCACGCTAGAAGCTCTGGAGCTAATAAGTTAAATTCTTTGCAGCTACGGATGGTAGTAACTTCTCACACTAAAGCTAGTGGAGACTCTTTGCCTTCTAGCTCTCACTTACCCTTCGTTTGTTTGAAGGACAACACTTTGAAAGCTGAACTTATCTGGGTGTTGAAAATGGTTTCGTCGAATCTTCCTGCTATATCTTTTGATGGTATCGCAACTACCTTCAAAGCTATGTTTGGAGAAAGGATGCCCAAGGACTTTTCTCTTGGAGATGATAAGATTGCATACATTATAACCGTAGCTTTGTCGCCTCACTTTAGGAGGGTAATCTTGGATGATCTAAATTTTGCCTACTACGTTATTGAGTTTCATGAGACGACAAACGAAGCTAGTAAGAAAGAACTTCAGGTTCGAATCAGATTCTTGTCTGAGAAAGTGAACAGAGTTGTCAGTAGTCCCTTAGCTACCTATATTGGTCACGCAAAAGCAGAAGATTTGAAACGTGAGCTTCTGAAGGCAATTGATGAAGCCAATTTAAACCTCAAAAACGTTCTTATGATAGGGAGTGACGGACCTTTCGTTAATAAAAAAATATTTTCACTTGATGAACAGTGAAAAAGTTCAAATAACTGGTGATAAAAGCAAAGAATTTTTAGATATCGGGACATGCAGGATTCATGTTGTCCATAGTGCTTTCCGAAAAGGACTAGAAGCAATTGTAGACGATGTTTCAAAGTTGGTAATCGCAGTGTACTATTTCTTTCGGGGCTGGCCAGCCACATTAGAGGACTTTCGGAACATACTGCAAGAAATGAATGTAGCAACTTTAGGGTTTATAAAGCACGTGCCCACCACTTACACTTGGCCCAGCTTTACGAAGGATTCTCTTGGAATGGGAACCATTGATTGCGTACTTTCTGAGGCTTATCCATAAGAAAAACGAAAGACTTATAAATTCGAACTCGTATCTGACTACTTCGCAGAGTTCATTGAAAAATTTCAGCGTGATGAATCACTGATCCATCTCTTGTTTGTGGAGCTAAGAGAGCTCATACTAGTGCTGTTTGGACTTATCTTGAACGAAAAGGGTGCTAAAGCAATGGCTAGGAGGCTAGATGCTAAACTACTTGTTGATTCGTCAAATATGAAGAGCCTAACGGACATTGTGTTGTCTTATGATTACCTGAAAGATGTTGAAGAACGCCATAAAAAATCTTTCTTGATGAGGATATGTGAACACTTCACAGCTTCAGCTTCCTACTTGCTAAAAAACATCTCCTCGAACAGTGACTATGCCAGACTTCTGAAGAGCTTCAGATGCTTTCATCCCGCAGAGAGAAAAATAGCGAAAAGTTTGAAAGATATTGGTTTCATAGCTACAAAACTGCAAGTTGATGTCTCAAGATTAGATGTTTTGGATGACGAGTGGAAGCTAATGGAGCTCGAGAAGGATCCAGATTTTGAAGCTACGACGAGAGTTGACCAGTATTGCGTAAATTTGCTCCGTCATAAAGATTAGTTTGGGAAACGCAAGTGCCCAAACCTTGCAGGCGTTGTCAAAGCAGCACTCTGTTTATCCCATGGAAGTGCAAATGTTGAGAGATGTTTCTCACCATCAGGAAAGATCATGTTTGAACAGAGAGCAGCAATGGGAGAAAGAATGTTGAATGCGAAGCTGACAGTTGCTGACGAGTTGAAATTGTTTGGATGTGAGCCTGAGAGCGTTTTTATCACACATGACCTGATGAAGCTTGCACGGAGAGCTCGAGCCGGTTACGTGAACCGTCTTGAAGCCCAGCGTGAGCGTGAGAAATTTCAAGAGGAGGTTAAAAGAAAGAAGCGAGAAGCTAACCAAGAAGAAGCTAAACTGCTAGAAGAGTTTGAAAAAAGAAAGGAAAAACTGTCGATCCTGCAGGTAGACCTCAAACACAACGAGAAAGATTTGTGTCAAAACAACAATAGGTTGCCGATAGTTCGTTAAAAGAGGAGATGATAGACTGAAAAAAGGGATTGACCGCAATAATCTGGAAGAAATCAGTGTCGCCCAGGCTATCTTGAAAAGCTCTTGAGCAGTAAGAGATGCACTGAACTGTCATACCAAAGATGTTGTAGCCACAGAAAAAAAGATTGATAACATTCACAAACGAAAGCAACTCTCATCACATCGCTACTGAAAAAGAAGTCTAAGGAGAACTGATTTCATGCTCGTTGACGCCTTTTAATTTGATAGATATATTTGAAAGTTTTTTTTTATCATGCCTATCAAAGGTTATTTTTTCTATGATTCATTGTGTTTTATATGCGAAGTTAATAGAAATAAACGATAAAGAGAAGCACAATGAAAAATAAAGATTTGGGAATGATGAATAACGTCTCCGAGAATTTAATAAGATGTGCTTCTGATCCTGTAAACCTATATTATTTTGTTCACTATTAGGTAACCTTTTTCGTCCCATAAGTCACTTTTTCAACTTTTTTAGAGGGGAAAAGTGTATAGAAGCCCTCTGACAGCAACACTATTCTTAAAATACAGTTTGAGATTTTTTTTTGCACCCCTTCATAATAAATCGGCAGAAGAAAAATTAATCTTTCCAACCTATCGAAGCATTACTGATTAGATCTAATAAGGCTGATTTTGATCATTTGTTTTTTGTTAGCTTATTGAGCAGCCTGAAAGTGATCAGGATTTATCAATGAGAGAATCAATTCGTGAGATGATGGAGAACAATGGAGCCTGGGCTCGTATGAGTAAGGAAGACTTATTGACTGATTTAAATCGTGAGATAAAAGCCATGAAGGAGGAATTTTCCCAGAGAAAAGGTAAAGTATTTTGTTGAATTATCTTGTTAAATAATTATAAACTAAGTTACATTTAATAAAGTTAAATAATTATAACTGATAATCATAACCATGAAGAATGACGAGGAATAAATTTTCCCAGAGTATGTAAAAGTTTGTTTTTAATATCCAACTCTTATTATTCGACATAAGGATTCTACTATATGATAATATTAAACTAAGTATATTAACAGTTAGTCTATTAAAAGTATTATATTAATTATGATATAGCAGATGAAATCAGTAAAATTATTGTGTAGTATTATCATGGTTTAACTAGATTACTTAATCTGATTAGCAATCACTATATTGAAATCATTTTAAAGGTTTGATCTATGTGCTAAAAAAACTCAATTTTAAGAAGGTAAATTGAGCAAAAACTGAAATTCAGGAAAAACTTACGCTCAGTTCGAAAATATATACATATTTATGATTTCATAAAAATATGTATATATTACAATGAATGTCTGAAATCTAGTTAATCTTGACATTCACCGGTGAATGTTCGAAATTCCTTTTTCTCTGCTCGGATTCATTTAGCTTTGCGAGTCAGCTTTTTCAGTCTTATGCAAGCTATGATGGTAAAAGTTAAAGTTAGTTTAGGTTAGGTTAAGTTAGATTAGGTTAGGGTAAATTTGGTTCTAAATATCAGAAATGGGTTAGAAACCTAACTGAAGCTACCATAAACCAACCTATCCTCGTCTAACCTAATTTAATCTGACCTAACGTGTCATCATCAAACCTTGCATTAAATTGAAAAAATTGACTGGCAATGCTGACTAAATCCAAGAGAAAAAAAGGTATTTCGGACATTCACCGGTGGATGTCGATATTAACTAATTTGCGGATATTCGCGGTAACATATACATATGTTTAAATTTTTATGTTAGCCATCAATAAATTCCAGGAAAAAGGGCTACACTAAGCAATGAAATTTGTAAGAATATTGAAATATTGTTACTAAATATTGAACTTTATGTTGTTTTTTTTCACAAAGTGAGAGTGTCTCGACACCCAACATGATTATACTGCCAGACCCAAAATTAAAAAAGAAATTAAGAAATATTTTGTGTCTCAACCATGCATTTAAACAGCGGGGGGGGGGGGGGGGTATGGACCCCCCCACCCCCAGAATATTTATTTTCCCTGATTTTCTTGATACTTCTTTTTCGAATTATTAAATCGATGTTGTTTTTTCATTATTGCTCCACCCCAAACAATTCCTGCGCACGTGTCTGGTTTCAACTGCAAAACTTGTATTTTAACGCTTTTCTTTATTGATGAAACTTCTTAATACTGGATTATTGCCGTTTAAATGGGACTTACTAGTTCAGGTATGTTTAAAAATTTATGTGGGAATATCTTCCAAGTTTTTATGATTATTGGCTAGAGAATAATTCTTTAATGAGAATGTTCCACTATTAATATTGCCACTTCTTTGCTAGATGAGCTTGATGTCAAACGAGGAGGGTCAGTCCTCGGAGATTTCCAAAGTGAAGCTTCCAATCCTAGCACACTTTCAGCTAGAAGAAGTGGTCCACCAGGTACTCAATCTAGATGTGCTTCTGCACTTGGTTGGGGTGGATTTCGGGGTGAGTTTAATCCCTTCGTTTCTTTTTCAGTCTTTTACGTTTCTATTAAAATACTTCAAATTAATAATATCTGAAGAATTCCTAGAATGGGATACATCGTGACATATAATTAGAAGACCAAAAATTCAGTTTGTAGCGCTATGAGTTAAATTTACATTAAGGCCAGGGGTGCCAGTCGAGGGGGGGGAGACTGCCCTTCCCTTTAGATTTTGAAAAACCTTTTTTTTTTGTTCATTATTATTGAAAAATACCTATTTGTGTATTTTCATTGTAAAAATTCGGAAAAACAACAAATTCCCCCCCCCCCTCCTACATTTTCGTGAATGTATGATCAAGAGCGTTATTGAGTTTTTGTGTGTGTGGACTCTTTTTCCTTCGCACTAAAAAATTAGCTAAAATTAATAAGCTAGAAATGTCAAGATTCATGCACAATAGTTATGTAACCAGGAGCGTGGAAATAGCCTGAATATTGTGAAAAACATAAACTAAAAAAGGGAGGATTTGGCGTAATTATAAGAAGCGTGTGAGTGGCAAAGGCTCAAGTTTTTGCAATGGACATAAGCGTGGACTGCCAACTATTGTGAGTGAAGTACATGGAGGGACACTGTGTCAGTGAGGCTGTGTTTGCCTGGGCTGAAGGCCCAAGCGACCGGACGGAAGCCACAAAGACTCGACAGAGCAGGCTTTATGCTAGATAAAGCTGTCGACTTTGGTAAACAAACCGAGGCGACATCAGACTTTTTTTTGGGGGGCTGAAGGCTCAAACCCGTCATTGCTGAGAGACGAAGGCCAGAACGAGTGGAGGTGGGCAACAAAAGCTGGCGAAGCCGACTGTTTGTAAGCTAAAGAGCCCGCGAAGCATCCTCTGTTGCTAGTGCATATATATATAGTACCGGGAGCCTGGTGGCTTCGCCGCCGGGCTCCGGCACTCAGCACGCGGCAGGCTTCTATATATGGATTTGCACTGTTGCTTGTCTTCTAAACGCAGACAATTTGAGCCTTTTCTTGATGTCATGATGTCCAAATGGACCTTAAATTAGAAGTAGTGTCTTTATAAAATTACATTTTTTTTTATTGGACCTTTAACTTTTGCCTCGGCTCGTCTTTTGTCATTATGAAAGACATAAATAATTTCTGAGACCACACTGGCTAATCATGATAAAACGAAACAATAGTAAAAATAAAGAGAAAAACCAGGGTGGTGGGATAAAACGTCTTCTTTTGCCTCGGCTTGTCTTTTGTCATTATGAAAGAAATGTCGCCGAACCTTTACTTCTTTTAATTGTTCTTGTGGTGGTACAAAAACTTCTTTTTCTTCCAACGATTTATTTAGTGCAGGGGTTTTAATTTTCAGAGGTATAGCAGGCATTGATGACTACCTTTGTTTCTTTTAATCGTTCAGGTGGTGGGACAAAAACTTCTTCTTTTGCTTCGGGTTGTCTTTTGTCATTATGAAAGACATATCGCGGAACCTTTGTTTCCTTTAATTGTTCTTGTGGTGGTACAAAAACTTCTTTTTCTTCCAACGATTTATCTAGTCCAGGTTTTTGGTTTTCAAAGGTCCAAATTCAAGACCCAATCATCCTCGCTATCAATTTCAATTTGTTTGGTTCGTTTTACCTCCGATTGTTTTTCATCATTATGAAATACATAGCGCTGAACCTTTGTTTTTTTTTAAACAAAGATATGGTAAGCATTGATGCCCTTATTCATGTCAAAATCTCAAATCCAATCATCATCGCTATCATTTTCAATTTTGACACGTTCTGATTCTTGCTGTCCAGGTCGATTTTCATTTACTCGCTCACATGTTCAGTGTCGTGTGTCTTCTAACCCCGTATGTCTTTGTTCTTTATTTTTCATTTTTGACTTGCTCAAATGCTCGGTGGTGTATGTCTTCTAACCGCGTGTGTCTTAGCTCTTCATTTTCATTTTTGACACGCTGCCGCTGTTCTTCTAACCGCGTGTGTATTTGCTCTTCATTATCACTTTTGACTCGCTCGCATGCTCGGTGTCGCATGTATTCTAACCACGTGTGTCTTTGCTCTTCATTTTCATTTTGACACGCCGCCACTTTTCTTCTTACCGCGTTTGTCTTTGCTCTTCATTTTCATTTTTGACTTGCTCAATTGCTGTGTGTCGCATATCTTCTAACTGCGTGAGTCTTTGCTCTTCATTTTCATTTTGACGCGCTCTAATTGTCGTTTTCGCATATCTTCTAACCGCCCGTGTCTTTGCTCTTCATTTTCCTTTTTGACAGATTTTTGGATTTTGACAATTTAGCAATGGCCTTTGCTTAAGCTGCCCGTATTGGCGATGTCAAAATTGATGGTCCAGATTGTTGATTTTCACATCTTGTCAAATTTGATAGTTCAAGTGTTGGTTCTAAAGAATCATCATTTATAGTAACTGCAACTGCAAATATTCGTTTTTTGGGCCTTCCGACAGACATTATATTATATAAATCACTGATGCGTTGGAAATTCAGCAATCTTATTTATGCTATGCATTACATCATATAAGAAAACCCTCTGTAAGTCTTTCTTTCTGCTCTGTTTGCCATTTCTTTCCCAAGACATGTCTGTTCTTACATCTCACAACGCCAGCTATAGATATTTCAGTAACGGAATTTAGAGAATCCAATCACGTGTCACTATTTGAAGTAGGCTAATGGAATTAAATGCGCGGATTCTAGATGCTTTTTGTCAATTGTCGTATCTAGAATTCTTTGTTTGATGTATCAAATCTAATACAGAAAGTCCGAAAAGTGACTCCACAGGTTTTCTTTACACTTACATTTATGATTCCATAAAAAAAATGATCAAAGACGAAAAGGAAGAGAAAAAATTGTACAGGTTATCTGGTTGTATCGACAAATTTTCAATAATCTTTAGCACTGGGAAGTATATTGCTTAGAATTTTACCAGCACTTCTGATCGAGTGAGACTAATAGAGGAACAGGTGGACTTACTGCCCCTTCCTTTCCCTTGACCTCAAATAAACCAATGGTACAACTTTTCTTATTCTTCATAGAAACTAGAAAATGCGTTGGCGAAAAATCATTTTTCAGCATCTACCTCTGGAAGAATTGTTAACATCCCATTAGGGAGGGGGGGGTAAAGTATTCGGACATCATGAAGTTAGAAGAAATTCTTACTTCATAATATGTAGCTAACATATTTTGCATGTAGATTGGAGGTTAACACCACCCTCACCCTCTTTCTTTGTAAATGTATATGCGGGTTTTCTTGCTGCAGATTGTAGCTTCGGTTTATTTTGTGAAGAATTTTTGGTTGTTTTTTTTTTTTATACATTAAAACTTTAAGATTTTGAAGAAAAGGTAGAGACCAATATTGAAACTTAAAGCAAGCAGAAATTAATTTTATTGGAGCCAAGCTTGAAATAAAGATAAAGAACGAATAAATCAGACTCAAAGTGAACAGAAATTGCCATGAGTGATGAATTTAAGCTCAAAACGGAGAGAAATCACGATGAATAAGATCCCTAAACACTTGAGTGCCATTTGTTCTTTGCTGGAAACTAAATACACTGATTAGTTTCAATTTAGAATTACCTTAGTGATAGATCATATGAAAACAAAAGGAATGTAAAGAAAGTGGAGAAAGCATTAAAATATGAACTAAGGAGGTGTGAAGTAGAGGCCATAGATAAAATTGCAGAGGATCTGGAAGATGCAGCTAGACGGCACAATAGTAAAATATTGTACTGGCATGTTAACAAATTGAGAGGGAGTAGTCAATGTGGACTTGGCCCTGTTAAAGATAGGAATGGGGCCGCAATTAGCGATAAGGAAAAAACTAAGGAGAGATGGGCCGAATATTTTGAGAATTTGCTAAACCAGGATAGAGTTGCAGGAAAAAATACAGAGGAAAATGAAAAAGTTTGTGATACATTGGATGTGAAGGAAGATTTGTTTTGTGAAGAGGAATTAGTGACAGTACTAAAAGAACTAAAAAATAATAAGGCTCCAGGTGCTGATAGGGTGGTAAATGAGTTTCTTAAATATGGTGGCTCTGAGGTTAGAAATTAGATACTGAAGTTTATGAATATGATTTTTGAAAAACGGGAAATACCTAACGATTTTAGGAAAACCTTAATTAAACCACTTCATAAGAAAGGTGATAAAAGTCTATGTGGCAATTATCGAGGGATTAATCTGGTCGCTGTAGGTAGTAAATTACTTAGCAATATGGTACTTTTTAGACTGAGAGAAGCCGTAGACAAAGTTTTAAGAGAAGAACAGCGTGGTTTTTAGAAAAGGTAGAGGATGTGTCGACCAAATTTTCACTCTTAGGTTAATAGTTGAGAATTTCCTGAGTTTTCAAACACCTTTGGTCCTCAGTTTTATAGATTATGAGCAAGCGTTCGATTCTGTTGATAGAAGAGTTTTAGTAAAGGTTTTATCCTTGTATGGTATACCAGAAAAATGCATTAAAGTAATTAGAGCTATGTACGAGAATAACACTGCTGCGGTTAAGGTAGGAAATGAGGATAGCAGCTGGTTTTGTATTGAATCAGGATTTAAGCAGGGTTGTGTTCTATCTCCCTTTATATGGATTAAATAAAAAAAAACAAGTTTTTTAAACTGAAAGTAAGGAGCGACATTAAAACTTAAAACGAACAGAAATTATTCCGTATATGAAGGGGGCTGTCCCCTCCTCAACGCCTCGCTCTTTACGCTAAAGTTTTTTTATTGTTTAGAAAAATAGAGTTGTGAGAAAGTCAAACTTTAGCGTAAAGAGCGAGGCGTTGAGGAGGGGACAGCCCCCTTCATATACGGAATAATTTCTGTTCGTTTTAAGTTTTAATGTCGCTCCTTACTTTCAGTTTAAAAAACTTGTTTTTTTTAATTTAATTTTTGAACGTTTTTGAATTAATACAGGTTTTGATTTTGGCTCACCGTACATGAATAATTAAAACAAATTTTGCATATTATATTTGGTTAAATGGCTTTCTCGAAACTTGTTTAATTTTATTTACGAACGTTTTTATTAGTAATAAATATACGTAACTTAGAATTAACTTACGTAACGAACTTCTATATTCATAAAATTTTAACACGTATATTAGGGGGTTCGCCCCCTAGTCAATACCCTGCTCTTTAAACTATAGTTCGAATTTTTTTTCCAGTTCTTTAAAAATGACCTCTTAATCACAATCAGTTGATCAGTTGAAAAACTTGTTTTTTTTTATTTAATTCCTGATCTTTTTCTTTAATAATGCTGGGAAATCCGGCGCCCCCTTCATAGCAATGTCCCTTCCCCCATGAAAACTTCCTTCATGGAAAGATACTTCCATATAGCCCCCGACCCTCTCCTTCCCCCACCTACCAGAAAAAATTTCCTCTGAAAAAGTCTGTATACTTCCCAATAACCAATACTATATGTTAACATTGAGTAAAGTTCATAACTTTCAGCCCTCCCCCTGGGGCCTTTGGGGGATCAAGTCATTCTAAAAGACATTTTTATCATATTTTCGACCATGCTGAACGAAATGGCTATCTCAAAATTTTGATCGGGTGACTTTGGGAAAAAAATGAGCGTGGGAGGGGGCCTAGTTGCCCTCCATTTTTTTTTGGTCACTTAAAAAGGGCACTAGAACTTTTAATTTCCGTTCCAATGAGCCCTCCCACGATATTCTAGGACCACTGGGTCGATACGATCACCCCTGGGGAAAAAAAAAAAAAAAAAAAACAAATAAACACGCATCCGTAATCTTTCTTCTGGCAAAAAATGGAAAATTCCACATTTTTGTAGATAGGAGCTTGAAACCTCTACAGTAGGGTTCTCTGATACGCTGAATATGATGGTGTGATTTTCATTAAGGTTCTATAACTTTTAGGGGGTCTTTCCCCCTTTTTTTCGAAAATCAGCCAAATTTTCTCAGGCACGTAACTTTTGATGGGTAATCTTAAACTTAATGAAACTTATATATTTGAAATCAGAATTAAAATCTGATTCTTTTTATGTATCTATTGGTATCAAAATCCCGTTTTTTAGAGTTTCGGTTACCATTGAGCCGGGTCGCTCCTTACTTACAGTTCGTTACCACGAACTGTTTGATCATTTTGATGGTCTTTGTCTTAAGGAGCACAGGAAAGGCAATGGGAGACCACGGAATCAAATGGGGAGGAAAAAGTCTCCTGGACTTAGATTATGCTGATGATTTAAGCATCTTTGATGAAAGTGTGAGCAAAATGAATGAAGTTTTAGAGGTTTTGCGAGTTCAGGGTGCTAGAATAGATTTGAAAATTAATGTTAAAAAGACTAAGTCACTAAGGCCAGGAATAAGTGAAGATGAAAAGGTGAAGTTGGGTAATGAAAAGATTGATCAGGTGGACAGCTTCACTTACCTTGGTAGTATTATTAGTAAAGATGGTTGGAGCAGTGAAGATGTCAAAAGTAGAATAGCCAAGGCTCAGGGTGTTTTTTCAGAGTTAAAAAAAAGTTTGGAAGAATAGGAAGGTAAGTCTGCAAACCAAGATTAGAATATTAAGACCTACAGTGATGACAGTGGTGAAATATGGCTCTGAAGCATGGGCGCTCCGAAAAGCGGATGAAGATTTGCTAGATGTTTTCCAGAGAAATTGCTTAAGGATTGTTATGGGTACCCGGCTGACTGACCGTATTTCAAACAATAGGCTATACGAAAAATGTGGTTCAATATCGCTCTCTAAGGCTATAATGAAAGAAAGGTTGAGGTGGCTAGGGCACGTCGTGCGGATGAAGGATGACAGATTGCCGAAGTTTGTTCTTTACGGCCAACCTTCTAGGGCTAAACGGAAAGCAGGTCGTCCTCGTCTGGGGTGTGATGACGTCATAAAGAAAGATTTAAAGGAAATGGGAACTTCATGGGCGGGCGTAAAAAGGGAGGCTTTAAATAGATTGGGATGGAGGAGGAGCGTGCGTAGCTGTGTTGGCCTCAGGCGGCTTGGTGCTGCGGTGAGTTGTTAGTAGTAGTAGTAGTAATAAAAAAATAAAGTTCCACTAAAATTTCGGGAAAATAAAATATTATATACGTTTGTGGAAATCTGTTTCGTTTTCTTCTTGTCAAACAACGTGTAATTTTATCCGTATTTTTCTTCTTTTTTCTTTTAACTCAAAAGGTTAGAAAATTAATAGCTGATAAGACTTTCAAAAATATAAATTAGGTCTTTCCAATGATACTCAAATATCAATTAACTTGCTTGTGAAAAATTAAAACAATTGCTACCAACTGTATGTTTTTTCTTGAAACAAAATTATTCATTATCAGCTTTTTTAGTAAAACTTTCTTCGTTATAAATTATGTAGGACTTTCTGTTTTATGTCCCTGTTTCTCACTAAGACCATCAGCTTCCCATACAAGTTTTTACGTCCCTGTTTCTCACTAGGACCATTAGCTTCCCATACGAGTTTTTATGTCCCTGTTTCTCACTAAGACCATCTACTTTCCATACAAGTTTTTACGTTCCTGTTTTTCACTATGACCGTCAGCTTCCCATACAAGTTTTAGTCCCTGTTTCTCAATTAATTAAAAAAAACTTTCCGAAAAATAAGTTTTTTAAAGAAAAGTAAAGGCCATTTTAAACTTAAGCTCAGGAGATACAAATACCTGTTAAAATTCAAACTCAAAACGACCAGAAATTACTATTAAAGAATAAATGAAACCCAAAACGAACAGAAATTAAATAAACAATCATAGCAAAAAATATACAGCAAGTAATAATATAAATGAATAAATAGATCTTAAAGCGAGTAATGCTTAGATTGAATATGAAAATCAAGCTTAAAACGAAAACAAATATTTTGCTATTAAAGTATAAATGAAACTTAAAACGAACAGAAATTAAATAACAATCAATACGAACAAACATACAATATATATTAATGTAAATGAATAAATAAATCTTAAAACGAGTGAAACTTAAATTTAATATGCAAATCAAGTTTTGAATCGAATAAAAATAACTACAAACAAGATTCTGGGTATCGCCTCACTGCAGAAGCCTAAAACCTACTGCGTCATTGGCGCTTTACTGAAAACAATTCTTTCATTAATTAAGATTTTAGGGAATAAATATCAGCATATGTATATTAAATTGACAATGCACATTTTTTTTTCAGTAAACTCATTTGAATTTTTTTTCAGTGAAGTACAAATTATATTCTGGCTTTTAGAAAGCATAGGGGTTTTGAACCCTACTCATATTAATTTATGCTCGTTTTCAGTTTGACTCTAATATTTATTTTAATATTCGTTCATTTTGGGTTTCATTTATTTATTGATACTGATTTGGGGTAATTGTATGCTTGGTAGATTATATGATAGTCCGGACGCCAGGTGTTGAAAGTGTGAATCATACCACGACGGAATGGGGCTGCTACGAGAATTAGCCTACCCTCCACCCCCTAAATTGACCATGCGGATTCAAAAATACCAATGGCACTTGCTTGCGAGTGGTGGAACACTCCGAAACTTGACATTTTATTATATTTTGGTGTTTCATGCAAGAAAATGCATGTTCCACAAAGTTTGAGGTGCAGTTTTCCGCTCAAATAGAAATGCCTTGAAGCCATAGAATGTTTTCATAACAAACCAACACGATTAGTTAGAAAAAATGGCAGAGTTAAAAAAAATGGCAAAACTATATGAGTCTTGAACAGTCTTGGAAAGTATAAACAAAATCAAATTGAATATTAGATATATAATGATATTAATGAAAGCACCAATGACGCAGAAGGCTTTAGGTTTTTACAGTTAAAGAAGGGGGCAGTATCCAAATTTTGTTTGTAGTGAAACTATATTTGTCTTGACCAATCTTGAAAAGAACTAATAAATTAAACTGAATATTTGATGCATAATGATATTAATTGCTAAAAGCTCATCAGTTCAAAATTTTACTGTAATTTTAATGTTTATTTTAAATATTAAGTACAAAAGAAAACATTTGTAATATAATTCGTTTTCAGTAAAGCGCCAATGACGCAGTAGGTTTTAGGCTTCTGCAGTGAGGCGATACCCAAACTCTTGTTTGTAGTTATTTTTATTCGATTTAAACTTGATTTGTATATTCAATTTAAGTTTCACTCGTTTTAAGATTTATTTATTCATTTACATTAATATGTATTGTATGTTTGTTTGCATTGATCGTTATTTAATTTCTGTTCGTTTTAAGTTTCATTTATACTTTAATAGCAAAATATTTGTTTTCGTTTTAAGCTTGATTTTCATATTCAATCTAAGCATTACTCGCTTTAAGATCTATTTATTCATTTATATTATTACTTGTTGTATGCTTTTTGCTATGATTGTTTATTTAATTTCTGTTCGTTTTGGGTTTCATTTATTCTTTAATAGTAATTTCTGGTCGTTTTGAGTTTGAATTTTAACAGGTATTTGTATCTCCTGAGCTTAAGTTTAAAATGGCCTTTACTTTTCTTTAAAAAACTTATTTTTCGGAAAGTTTTTTTTAATTAATTTTTGTTCGTTTTTGATTGCAAAAAGTTTCAAGTTTTTATGACATGGGGGGGGGCTTACTGTCCGATTATTCTTGAATTTAAAAAAAAGGATCTAGAACTTTCAATTTAAATCGAATGAGGCTTTTTTCAAAGTCTATACGATTACCAATTTGACAAAAACCTTATATATGAACAATAAACAGCTTGCATAACTTGTGGACAGCGATTGACAACAATGCATGGATTGAAATAATAGCTCCAATAAGGGGGTTTAGACCATTTCACTTGCTGACACAAAGGGATCACGACTGTTTGGAATTGACCTTAATAGGGTTTTGTGTGCCAAAGTAATTTTACATCTATCTCAGAGTATGTATTTTAACCTTATAATTGGATAATTATAATAGATTTCCTATGTATTCTTCCCATACAAAACCCCTTCCCATAAGTTAAAAACCCCCTTTAATAAGTTACGCCCTAGGGCATAACTTACAACGCCTACCCCCGGGCCCTGGTGGGCTGTGTCGACACCGGATTTTTTTGTTATCAGAATTTTGAACTATTTTAACAAAATGTCAATCTCAAAATTTTTATCTGATGCATTTAAGGCGTGGAGGAGGGGGGGGCTAGTCACCCTTTAATCTCTTTTGACTCTTAAAAAGTGAACAACAACTTTCAATTTTCAGTCAAATGAGCCCTCTCTAAAGTTTATACGAGCACAAAACCTAAAGCCTGAAACCTACTGCGTCATTGGCGCTTTACTGAAAACAATTCTTTCATTAATTAAGATTTTAGGGAATAAATATCAGCATATGTATATTAAATTGACAATGCACATTTTTTTCAGTAAACTCATTTGAATTTTTTTCAGTGAAGTACAAATTATATTCTGGCTTTTAGAAAGCATAGGGGTTTTGAACTAATTTATGCTCGTTTTGAGTTTGACTCTAATATTTATTTTAATATTTGTTCGTTTTGGGTTTCATTTATTTATTGATACTGATTTAGGGTAATTGTATGCTTGGTAGATTATATGATAGTCCGGACGCCAGGTGTTGAAAGTGTGAATCATACCACGACGGAATGGGGCTGCAACGAGAATTAGCCTACCCTCCACCCCCTAAATTGACCATGCGGATTCAAAAATACCAATGGGACTTGCTTGCGAGTGGTGGAACACTCCGAAACTTGACATTTTATTATATTTTGGTGTTTCATGCAAGAAAATGCATGTTCCACAAAGTTTGAGGTGCAGTTTTCCGCTCAAATAGAAATGCCTTGAAGCCATAGAATGTTTTCATAACAAACCAACACGATTAGTTAGAAAAAATGGCAGAGTTAAAAAAAAATGGCAAAACTATATGAGTCTTGAACAGTCTTGGAAAGTATAAACAAAATCAGATTGAATATTAGATATATAATGATATTAATTGTTGAAAGCACCAATGACGCAGAAGGCTTTAGGTTTTTACAGTTAAAGAAGGGGCAGTATCCAAATTTTGTTTGTAGTGAAACTATATTTGTCTTGACCAATCTTGAAAAGAACTAATAAATTAAACTGAATATTTGATGCATAATGATATTAATTGCTAAAAGCTCATCAGTTCAAAATTTTACTGTAATTTTAATGTTTATTTTAAATATTAAGTACAAAAGAAAACATTTGTAATATAATTCGTTTTCAGTAAAGCGCCAATGACGCAGTAGGTTTTAGGCTTCTGCAGTGAGGCGATACCCAAACTCTTGTTTGTAGTTATTTTTATTCGATTCAAACTTGATTTGCATATTCAATTTAAGTTTCACTCGTTTTAAGATTTATTTATTCATTTACATTAATATATATTGTATGTTTGTTCGCATTGATCGTTATTTAATTTCTGTTCGTTTTAAGTTTCATTTATACTTTAATAGCAAAATATTTGTTTTCGTTTTAAGCTTGATTTTCATATTCAATCTAAGCATTACTCGCTTTAAGATCTATTTATTCATTTATATTATTACTTGTTGTATGCTTTTTGCTATGATTGTTTATTTAATTTCTGTTCGTTTTGGGTTTCATTTATTCTTTAATAGTAATTTCTGGTCGTTTTGAGTTTGAATTTTAACAGGTATTTGTATCTCCTGAGCTTAAGTTTAAAATGGCCTTTACTTTTCTTTAAAAAAACTTATTTTTCGGAAAGTTTTTTTTAATTAATTTTTGTTCGTTTTTGATTGCAAAAAGTTTCAAGTTTTTATGACATGGGGGGGGGCTTACTGTCCGATTATTCTTGAATTTAAAAAAAAGGATCTAGAACTTTCAATTTAAATCGAATGAGGCTTTTTTCAAAGTCTATACGATTACCTCTTTTACAAAAACCTTATATATGAACAATAAACAGCTTGCATAACTTGAGGACAGCGATTGACAACAATGAATGGATTGAAAAAATAGCTCCAATAAGGGGGTTTAGACCATTTCACTTGCTGACACAAAGGGATCACGACTGTTTGGAATTGACCTTAATAGGGTTTTGTGTGCCAAAGCAATTTTACATCTATCTCAGAGTATGTATTTTAACCTTATAATTGGATAATTATAATAGATTTCCTATGTATTCTTCCCATACAAAACCCCTTCCCATAAGTTAAAAACCCCCTTTAATAACTTACAACGCCTACCCCCGGGCCCTGGTGGGCTGTGTCGACACCGGAGTTTTTTGTTATCAGAACTTTGAACTATTTTAACAAAATTTCAATCTCAAAATTTTTATCTGATGCATTTAAGGCGTGGAGGAGGGGGGGGGGCTAGTCACCCTCCAATCTCTTTTGACTCTTAAAAAGTGAACAAGAACTTTCAATTTTCAGTCAAATGAGCTCTCTAAAGTTTATACGAGCATCCTTCCATAAGAAATAATGGGAAGGATTCGGAGAATCCTTAAATTACAACTCTTGCCCTGAGGGCTGTGGGGGAGTTGTCATCCTCAAAGACCTAATTTCCAGAACTTAAAACTACGTTTAATAAAATGGCTGTCTCATAATTTTGATTGGATGTGTTCGGGGAAAAGGTGGGCGTGAGAGGGAGGTTAGTTGCCCTCAAATCACTTTCGACTATTAAAAAGGGCACTAGCCCTTTGAATTTCCAATCGAATGAGCCTTTTTTGAAGTTTTTACGACACCACCTTCTATAAAAACCTCATATGCTCCCAGGGCATAACTTAAAACCCTTACCCTGAGGGTTGTGGGGGATTGTCCTCCTCAAAAATATATTTTCTATCCGGAAATTAACTATGCTGAACAAAATGGCTATCTCAAAATTTTGATTGGATGTGTTTGGGGGAATGATGGGCGTGGGGGGACTAGTTGCCCTCCAATCACTTTCGACTATTAAAAAGGGCACTATCCCTTTGAATTTCCAATCGAATGAGCCTTTTTTGAAGTTTCTACGACAACGCCTTCTATAAAAACCTTATATGCCCCCAGGTCATATCTTAAAACCCTTGCCCTGAAGGTTGTGGGGGAGTGTCCTCCTCAAAAACATATTTTCTATCTGGAAAACAACTAGGCTGAACAAAATGGCTATCTCAAAATTTTGATTGGATGTGTTTGGGGGAATTATGGGCGTCGGGGGCGGGGGGGGCTAGTTGCACTCCAATCATTTTCGACTATTAAAAAGGGCACTAGCCCTTTAATTTCCAATCGAATGAGCCTGTTTGAAGTTTCTACGACAACTCCTTCTATAAAAACCTTATATGCCCCCAGGACATATCTTGAAATCCTTACCCTGAGGGTTGTGGGGGAGTCTCCTCCTCAAACGTATTTTCTATCTGGAATCAACTACGCTTAACAAAATGGCTATCTCAAATTTTGATTGGATGTGTTCGGGGAAATGATAGGCGTGGGGGGGGGGCTAGTTGCACTCCAATCACTTTCGACTATTAAAAGGGCATTAGCCCTTTAATTTCCAATCGAATGACCCTGTTTGAAGTTTCTACGACAACGCCTTCTACAAAAACCTTATATGCCCCCAGGGCATAACTTGAAACCCTTGCCCAGAGGGCTGGGGGGGGGGGGAGTGTCCTCAAAAATATATTTTCTATCTGGAAATCAACGACGCTGAACAAAATGGCTCTCTCAAAATTTTGATTGGATGCGTTTTGGGGAATAATGGGTGTAGGGGGGGCTTGTTGCCCTTCAATCACTTTCGACTATTAAAAAGGGCGCTAGCTTTTTGAATTTCCAATCGAATGAGCCTTTTTTGAAGTTTCTACGACAACGCCTTCTATAAAAACCTTATATGCCCCCAGTGTATAACTTAAAACCCTTCCCCTGAGGGTTGTGGGGGAGTGTCCTCCTCAAAAATATATTCTATCTGGAAATCGACTACGCTGAACAAAATGGCAATATCAAAATTTTGATTGGATGTGTTTTGGGAAATGAATCCTTAAATTACAACTCTTGCCCTGAGGGCTGTGGGGGAGTTGTCATCCTCAAAGACCTAATTTCCAGAACTTAAAACTACGTTTAATAAAATGGCTGTCTCAAAATTTTGATTGGATGTGTTTGGGAAAAAGGTGGGCGTGAGAGGGGGGTTAGTTGCCCTCAAATCACTTTCGACTATTAAAAAGGGCACTAGCCCTTTAATTTCCAATCGATTGAGTCTGTTTTGAAGTTTCTACGACAACGCGTTCTATAAAAACCTTATATGCCCCCAGGGTATAACTTAAAACCCTTGCCCTGAGGGTTTTGGGGGAGTGTCCTCCTCAAAAATATATTTTCTATCTGGAAATCAACTACGCTGAACAAAATGGCTATCTCAAATTTTGATTGGATGTGTTTGGGGAAATGATGGGTTTGGGGGGGAGGTGGCTAGTTACACTCCAATCACGTTCGACTATTTAAAAGGGAGCTAGCCCTTTAATTTCCAATCGATTGAGTCTGTTTTGAAGTTTCTACGACAACGCGTTCTATAAAAACCTTATATGCCCCCAGGGTATAACTTAAAACCCTTGCCCTGAGGGTTGTGGGGGAGTGTCCTCCTCAAAAATATATTTTCTATGTGGAAATCAACTATGATGAACAAAATGGTTATCTCAAAATTTCGATTGGATGTGTTTGGGGAAATGATGGGCGTGGGGGGAGGGGGTCTAGTTACACTCCAATCACTTTCGACTATTAAAAAGGGCACTAGCCCTTTAATTTCCAATCGATTGAGCCTGTTTTGAAGTTTCTACGACAACTTTTTCTATAAAAACCTTATATGCCCCCAGGGCATAACTTAAAACCCTTGTCCTGAGGGTTGTGAGGGAGTGTCCTCCTCAAAAATATATTTTCTATCTGGAAACCAACTACGCTGAACAATATGGCTATCTGAAAATTTTGATTGGATGTTATTGGGGGAATGATGGGCGTGGGGGTGGGCTAGTTGCCCTCCAATCATTTTCGACTATTAAAAAGGGCACTAGAACTCTCGATTTTCAATCGAATGAGCCCCCTTTGAAGATTCTACGAATGAAGTGCCTCTGGGAAAAAAAAATAATAAATAAATAATAATAAAACATTGGAGCCGTATGGCCTTTACTATAGGCAACGCTACAGCGTTGCCTCTGATTGAACCATCAGCTTCCCATGCGAGTTTTTACGTCCCTGTTTCTCACTAGGACCATCAGCTTCTCATACAAGTTTTTATGTCCCTATTTCTCACTAGGATCATCAGCTTTCCATACAAGTTTTTACGTCCCTGTTTCTCACTTTTACGCCCCATACGTTCTCAAAACCAGAACTCAATTTGCGCTTTACTAAAACAAAATACGTTTGAAATGTTTTTACTTTTGTTACTTTCGTGTCTCTCTCTCTCTCTCTCTCTCTCTCTCTCTCTCTCTCTCTCTCTCTCTCTCTCTCTCTCTCCTCTCTCTCTCTCTCTCTCTCTCTCTCTCTCTCTCTCTCTCTCTCTCTCTCTCTCTCTCTCTCTCTCTCTCTCTCTCTCTCTCTCTCTCTCTCTCTCTCTCTCTCTCTCTCTCTCTCTCTCTCTCTCTCTTCTCTCTCTCTCTCTCTCTCTCTCTCTCTCTCTCTCTCTCTCTCTCTCTCTCTCTCTCTCTCTCTCTCTCTCTCTCTCTCTCTCTCTCTCTCTCTCTCTCTCTCTCTCTCTCTCTCTCTCTCTCTCTCTCTCTCTCTCTCTCTCTCTCTCTCCTCTCTCTCTCTCTCTCTCTCTCTCTCTCTCTCTCTCTCTCTCTCTCTCTCTCTCTCTCTCTCTCTCTCTCTCTCTCTCTCTCTCTCTCTCTCTCTCTCTCTCTCTCCTCTCTCTCTCTCTCTCTCTCTCTCTCTCTCTCTCTCTCTCTCTCTCTCTCTCTCTCTCTCTCTCTCTCTCCTCTCTCTCTCTCTCTCTCTCTCTCTCTCTCTCTCTCTCTCTCTCTCTCTCTCTCTCTCTCTCTCTCTCTCTCTCTCTCTCTCTCTCTCTCTCTCTCTCTCTCTCTTTCTCTCTCTCTCTCTCTCTCTCTCCCTCTCTCTATCTCTCTATCTCTCTATCTAAGGACTAAATAAGGAATAAATATCAGTATATGTCATTTAACTGACAATCCATGTTTTTTGTTTTTTTTCAGAAAGCGCAAGTTGTGTTCTGGTCTTGAGAAGGTATGGTGGTTATCAGCCCTACTCATGTTAAGTTTTTCTCGTTTTGAGTTTGATTCGGCTGTTTATTGTAATTTCTGTTCGCTTTGACTTTCATTTATTTATTGATAGTGAATTGTGGTAGTTTTACGGTTGGAAGATTATTTTGACTTTATTTTTGCTCATTCTTGGCTTAATGGAGCTCTTTACTTTTCTTTGAAAAACTTATTTTTTGGAAAAAGTTTTTTAAATTAATTTCTCACTAGGGCCATCAGCTTCCCATACAAGTTTTACATCGGGCTGGTCAATTAATCTTCAGAGGCAGTGGAGCATTAGAAGTGATAGTCAAGCTGCAACACCAGTCTTAGCAACGGCCAGCGCGGGTAAACTACATCTTTGCTAAAGGAATGCCATCATTTTCTCACGTCAAAGTTTAGACTAATATGCATCATTTTCAGCAATATTTCAATTTTTTTACGTTTGCATTAATGTCGTATTTTCTATCTATGTATGATGAAAACACCCATGTGCAGTTGACCACTTGAGGACTTTAGTTTATACGAAATTGAGAGCTTTCTCTGGCAAAAGAAAAGTACTTTGGAAATTCCTACGGAATTAATAACATATTTTCTTCATCAATGGTGTCAATTGGAGGGGGAAGAAAAGGACATGAGCCTCCTAAATTTTTTACCCTCCCCCTTAGATCTTGAAAAGTACATTTTTTTAAGGGTATTTTCTATTGAATAATGCCTTTTTTGGTATTTTCATTGACAAAAATTGGAGAAAACAACAAAATGCCCCCAGGCCCCCTTCCCTTCTAAATTTTCGTGAATTTACGCCAGTGCTCTTTATGAATAATGAATTGTGATTTTTTTTTTTTATCTTTTGTTTAGTTTTCAATAACTTAACTACCGAATTCAGTTCAATTCAATTGTTGGCCTAGGAATATATGCAGATCTTCATGTAGTTTCAAAAAGACTCCCATGGGGCTCATTATGAAAATGGCAGCTTATCATGGCGTAAAAAATATTTTGTAATAACTTTTTTCTCAGTATTCCATTTCTGATACCTGTCCACATCCTTTGTCCTGAAGTAGATTTTTTTTATTTTTTTTGTTTTATTTATCACCATTTACAGTTCCTCAAAGATCGCGGCATCCTCGTATTCTCGATTTGGCAGTAACTTTTGTTTTGCGCACAAATACCTCTCTTTCTCTCTCTTTTTTTCACCTCATGCTTAGAAACAGACCTTCAACAGAAGTTTCAAATTATTATGTTTAAGTTGAAGCATTCGTAGACAAAATCTGCTTTTGTTTAACTCTACATATGTGTTATTTTTCAATTGAACTGAACTGAAAAAAAAACTATGTATGAGCTTTTTTCTTGAATACTCGTAATATCATTGCACTTTCCTTTATTACCTCCTTTTCACTTTTTGCACTTTCTTTCAAACTTTCAGAGCCTCGATTGACATTGGCCGAAAAACTAGCACGTAGAACAAGCTATGCAGGAGAGCATGCTATCTCAAATTTTCATGCACCAGGTTCGAATCTTTCCTATTTTCTTTTTTCTCATTTCGTTTTTCATCCCTTATCTTTTACTTTGTATGTACGCTGAAACAGCGCATCTATATTATCCTGGAACCTGCTACATCGAATTTTCGTGCAAGAACTCAATTTTCCGTATTTTCTTCTTTCTTTTCTTTATTTCTCTTTTATATACATTGAAGCACTACGCTAAGGCGGTGTTTTCATACAAAAATGTATGTTTTTCGTATATAAAAAAAAGTATTACAGGCAGGAAACGCCTTTTCTGTGACAATGACAAATTTCATAGGAAATTTTTCAGCTGACAGATTATAAAAAAAAAACTCAATTAAGGATGACAGGCATAATATATGATTTAGAATCTAGCATCAAATCAGAAATTTTTTGCACACAAAATTGTTGCCCCTATATTAAAACTGGCGAAGATGGCTAAGTGGTTTCTAATGGGCTATTCTTTCAAAATTTTATCTCTGGAATGTTCTTAGACAGCATGATGTTGTTTTTATCTGACAGGTTGTCTTTTTTTTTCATTTTATCATTTATTTGATAGGAAGGGCATTTTTGTCTGAAAGCATATTCATAAAAAGGTGACGACTGCTGAATGAACAAAATGTCAATAATCTTCTGATTGATGATAGGTTCTTGCAGAAATCGGAAGCAAGATGTTCAGATAATCAGTTTATTTAGACCCAAGCACCTGCAAAATGAGCAAGCATAACAAGTAATAATAGCGCATGCATAAGCAAGGAATAAGCAATTACGATGCATAAGCATAAGCACATCTAGTAACTAAATAAAATACTACATAGCACAACTGCCATACTTCTGCTTGACATTTTAAAAGGAATATTAAACCGAACGAGTAAACTGAATATAAGCTCAACTTTTTTTTGGTATTTTTTAAGGTAATTGAAAGGATTAAACACCTCATCATGGCTGTACTTTCTACTCTATAGTTTATACACGTACTGCATTTCGTTTGTTTTTCTCTATAATTTTGTTGTGTATTATTCATTTGGAAAGAGCTTTGTTTTTTTATGTACACAACATGTGAAAGTCTTGCAGGAAAATCTTTGAATAAGGAATAGGTTTGTCTGTTTTTTAAGCATGAAAATTCTACAATTAGAGCAGAATTATGTCCTGATACAATAGATTCTATGTGAAAATAATTTCAGTTTATTGCAATGACAGTTGACGCGCAGGAATATTTTGCGGCAATCTCAGCATTATATTTTTTTCTCTTTACTAAAATTTGGGACTTGATTTCGTCTTTTCTGAAACTAAAGACTCTCGGTAATCGATACAAATTAGTACTTATAAAACTAGGTTCTAGACTAGTATTAATTACTGAAACCCTTTGTTATCAGAAAAGGGAGAATCAAGGTCTGTAGACACTTGTCCACTCTGAATTCTCCTCCCTATGCATACTTACTAGCTTTATGGAAACAATATGATAGGCTAAAATATATAGGCTACCATGCTGAAGGTAAAATATTCAGGAAAGACTTAAAAACAAAATCCTTGCTTTAAAGGTTATTATACTTGACCTAGAATTTGGTATGTTTTTTGAGGATCTCTTTAAATATTAAGATAGATTTCCTTCATTTATCTGAGTTTCTGCATCCACGCCTCTTTTGGATAATTTTGCTGAAATTTAGTTTTAAGGGTTACTCCTTAGTACATTTGCAAGTTGAAAATGTCCCAAAAAATGCATCGGCTCTACAAAAGATCATTTCTCTGGAATTTAGTTAAAAAGATTTATCACCTAGTGGTAGGTCAAGGAATTAAGTGGATGTGCTTCCCCGGAAAAGTTGATCTGAGTACACCAATAAGGAAATTACAGATTCCTGTCATTCGACAGCATTCACCTAAAACTTTAAAGGAATTTCGTAAAATTGTACTCTAAGTGCTGTGGGACAGAGAAGTTTCAGCGGGATTATTTGAAAACACTTCTTCTAAAAACGTGCATGGCGACCCATATAATTAGTAATTGGGCTTATCGATCTGCTTGACCTTTTACTTAAGAACATGTCAGCAAATCAGTAGCACTAGAATAAAAAATGTCACTTAGACGGTTTTAGTAACGCCACTGAATTCTGTCACTTTTTGTTTTAGTACAGCCATGTCTGAATGTCATTTTATTTATATGAATGTCATTTCGTGATTTATTTGTCACTTTTACGCTTGTATGTTCGTTTGCTTATGATTCTTGATTGACTTTTAACTCACATTCTGTTGCCCAGTCTATTTTTGGTATTAAATAACTTCAAATTCTGTGACAATACTGTACTAGGGGTGGTGTCAGAACATAAGCATTGGTGCTAAGGGGGGGGGGGGGGGTCAGGGCTTGTGTCCCTAGATTATTTGCCCCAGCGCTAAATTTTGAAAAATTTCTTTTTTTTTTGGGGGGGGGGATTCTCATTCAAGATGCCTTTGTTTGGTTCTCTCATTGATAACAAAATAAAAAATGACAAACTTCCCCCGCCCCGCCACTGCACATAAGCCCATTGGAAACTTGTCCAGGTGTTCCAAAACTATAGAGATGTATGTTGACTTTAATTTTAATCAAAATTAAATATGCCTACTAGGTCCCAGAGCGCGTCATTTTTCGGTTTTCCCTAGCCACAAGAAAAGAACGGACATTACGAAAACATTGCAATGATATGCATTGAGCAGGCTATAGCTAACAATTACGCTCTTTAACTGACAGTAGAAAAGGTTTCAAATCCTTGACGTTTATGCGATATGGTTTATTAATATAGATCATTCGAAATTTCTGAAAAAAAAACTTAAACCCCAGTAATTTGCTCGTGATTTAATAGTGATATTTCAGTATCACTATATTATACTCTTGGAATTTAAGACAAGTAAATTCTTAGACTGATGCTGATAATCGTTGGGAGCACTCTAATCTTGCCGTGACATTTTTGTGTACCATTATCTCCATCACAAGTCTTAAATTATATTATTCTTCCAACCAACTATAAATAATAAAAAAGCCTGGCACCTGCATGTTCCTATTTCTGTCACAATCTTTATTGTAGGTCACACTAGAAGAAGTGCTTCGTCCGAACCTCGCTTACACAGACGCTCTTGGATAGGTTACAACCCAGGTATATTACTAAAGCCAAACCTTCTTCCATTTGATCGTCGCGGTGCATGTCGCTAGATTGTTTAGGATTAAACCCACAGAGCGTGCGAAACTGATGAGAGTAAATTCAAATTCATCTCAACCAGCGCAATTTAGAGCTAACCAGCAAAATCATAAAATTAATAATTAAGACATAAATAAGAATATGAATTGTCTGTAATTTACGATTGCTTTACACCAAGAAGGAGATAAAAGAATCCCTTTTAATAAAAGAGCACAATAAGTTTATTTGTGAACTTCTCTTATAGATTATGTTCTGTACGCCAGCCCAACTGGAACTATTTGTAGTCAAAAAAAAACTAAAAGAAAAATAATATGCTTAGTTTCAAAAACTTTTGTGCTGGATCCAAAGAAACATTGGCTTATAATTAAAATTAAAAACTACTAAATTCAAACTGATTTTAGTAGTGTCTAGTTATGACGGATAGCTCTGCAGAGTCAGAAGCACTGCTAACTTTTAGTTTCAGCTATTTACATGTTAAGGCGCTTGAATATCTTCTCATCACTTTTTCATGCTCTTTTATAAAACAATTATTTGTCCTTTTGTTTATGGCTGTATTCTTATGCTTCTTTCCTTGTATCTCTTTCTTTCTTTTTTTATTTGTCGTTTTTGCTGCATCTGTCCTATCTAAGCTATTTGGAAACCATAGAACAGGGATATCAAAAGTCATGCCCAAAGGAACATGAGTAGCTCCTAAGATCATTTACATGTGGTCCTTTCCCTAAATCAACAACACTGAAATTGTAAAGCTTTCCATATAATATATTAAAGGTAATCATTTGGTTAGAAAAAAAAAAGAAAAAAGAATGGCAATTGAGATAAACAAGCACTTGAACAAGGTCTTGACCTTACTCATCTATCCGATCACCTAGAACAAAACAGTCAAATCTCCCAATCACCTAAGGCAAAATAGTACAACCCAACAATTAGCCAAATAGAAAATTCCAAATTCATGGAAAGTTATCATAAATAAATGTACGTCGTTGTAAGACTACAAGCAAAAGCATCTCAAATCTAATGAAATATTTTCAAGTGATCACCTTACATCAGGGCTCCTCAAAGGAATTCACACTTGCCAATATGAGTTCGGCGCATTAAATTCCTTACCCTGGCAAGTGGCGCGCCTGCCATAAGAGTTTTTGGCATCATCTTGCGTAATGTCACTTGGGAAATATATGCAAAAAATAAAATATCAAAAATATATACACCAATTTTAATCATACCACCCTTAACCAGCTCTCACCAACGACTAATTAAAAATTTTCTTCACCAGTCTGAAAGTTTACCACCCTGAAGATTACTCTCCTTATTTGAATACCCAACCACCGCCCAAATTCCCGATTCCCTTCAGTGAAAAACTTCTCAGAAATTAGTTAACAGTTCCATCAACAAAACACATACCTGGCTGAAAAATTACCCTAATTTATGGAAACAAATAAAAAAAAGAAGCGTTACATTAAAATATAACTATATTTTTGGATAACTTTTTATAGTTACTTAAAAGTTCATTATTCTGAAAACTAGAATTTTTTAAATTGCCAAGTTAGTTTATTAGCAGAAAAACCTCTTATAAAATAAATTAGAATTCACAGTTGTACAATCTTGAAGAATGCCTGTATTTTTTGTATTATTATTATTACTATAATTATTATTTTTTAAACATTCCTGGAAAATTATAGATGGGGATTCAGGAAAACTATTGAAGTCAGTTGAAGCATCTTGGTATGAGACATCAACAACGTAACCCCGTCTTAATTGGCGTAATCAGGGTTCAAAGGATGGTATACCTTAGCAAGCTTTATGCACAAATTGTGGAAAGCAAAGTTCTTCTTCTTAATTCATTTATAGGACAATTTGAAGAGGCCGCACTTTCTTATTTTTATTGGTGCTTACTAAATAGATATGAAAGGATCAGAGGAGGCCACGCTTTACTGCCCTTTTGAACAAATTGTTATTTCAAAGCTGTAACAGGGTATTACTTTAATACTAAGATAGTTAAAAAACATGGAATGGTATGCTACGTAGTGTAATAGACAATTGATCTTATTCGTGTAAGATAAGTCTGCGAACCCAGACTAGAATAAAAAAAAATATGGTAATGACAGTGTTCAAGCATACCTCTGAAGCGTGGCTGCTTTGGAAAGCAGAGGAGGAATTATTTTCAGGAGGAAGTGTTTACAGATAGTTCTAGGTGTCCGTTTGACTGACCATAGGTCAAGCAACAAGCCCTATGAAAATACGGTTTTATTCCACTTTCTAGGGCTATAGTGAAAGAAAGGTTGAGATGGCTAGGACATGTTTTATGAAGAAGGATAACAAATTAATAGTATTGGTATTTCTTATTAGCCACCCACATAGGAACTAAGACGGGACTTAAGAAAACCGATCTTTAGTAATAAATAGGTAGTATTTAATGAAATTGCCACTAAAAAGCACTTGATGATGGAATAATACAGATATTGTATCCCTCTCCATAGGGTGACAGAGACGTATGAAAGATTTTCATGCAAGTCCCTAGCTAGAAAATGTGCCAAGCTATTTGAAATAATATATAGTTGAATTTAATACAGTAGTCGCGTCGGCGTAGAATAGGCAGGGGAGAGTCGGGTAGTATGACACGGCAGCTAGTATAACACACTCTTAGAACCACTGATCTATAGGTCGTATTTATGTGTTGTAGCAAGAGCTGAGAGACATCTATAATACAAAAGAGAAAACAAGTTTTCAAGAAGGAAAAATTACTCAATCAAAGCTTATGATAATAAATACGTTATTGCACCCTCAAAGAAAGTTTTTTTTTGCCATCTATGAACTTCAGTCTGAACAAGGTGGTATTACATAGGCTAACCACTTTTTTCTGGGAAATAGGTCAGGTCATAAGCAATTGAGAAACCATCCATCATAGGCAATTGAGAAACCACTAGTTAATAACACCATCTAGGAGGAAATGCACATCCACAATGGCAGTCTGGTGCTATGATACAGTTTGTGTTTGCTTGTATGACACAGTTTGTGCTTGTTTGTATGGCACGTATCATAGCACCCGACAGTTGACCTACGGTGCTAATGATTTTTCTATATCTGAATGGCTTTTTAATTATTATGTGATGTACTTACTGAGAATAGTACCATCAAATAAGCTGTAAAACTGATTTATGAACACTCTCACAACTTAAAAAATGTCATTGCACTAGTGCTGGAACATAGTGAATCGCTTTGAAAAGCTGCTACGGGTCATGGCATACCATTCATACCATTTAAGACTGCACCAATATGTGCGGGAACGTAGAACCCTTTGCTGAACCTGCAATTGACAAAATAAGTATAAAGATTCCTAGGAAGTGTATCTTTGAGCCTAGTGAAGAAAAATTCCTTTCAGAATATTTGTGTAATGCATCTAAGATGCACCACGGCCTTACTACAATCAGCTTAAGAAAAGTGTCTATGATTTTGCTATCGAAAACAAAAAGTAAATCCCTTCATCTTGGTTCGAACACAAAAGTTCGGTTAAGACTGGTATTAAGGGTTAATGAAGACTTGCCCTGAACTCAACTTGAGAAAATCAGAAGCTTGACACGAGCCACTAGCTTAAACACAGAGAATGTAAACATCCTCTATGATAATCTTGACAGATTCCTTACAAAGCATAAATTTTGCCTAGAAAATAAACATTATGTTGAAGAGACAGGTTTAACAACAGTCCATGTTCCCCCAAATGTAATTGCAGAGAAGGGTGTGAAATAACTAGATCGAGTGGCTGGATGACTACCGAAATATTCAATTCTTCTTTCGTGTCATATTTTGTTCTAAGTGTGGTAAATGCAGTAAGGAAAATAAGTGTCTGTTCATTTTAGAAAATCATGAGAGTCACATCTCCTTTAAGACTCAACCTGGCAATTGATCATGGAAGTGTACTACTGACTTTTCCACCATATTCCAGTCATGAACTTAAACCACTGGATTTTTCGGTCTATGTTCCACTGAAGGGCTATTACAATGATACTCTAAACTCATGGAGGATGCATCATCCTTGAAAAACTTGTGACAATATACGGTATTACTGGACTCCTTGGTAAAGCATTTCCAAGAACTTTTACTATGAGCAACATTGTGAAGAGTTTTGCTACAACAGGTATCTTCCCGTTCAACAGAAATGCAATGCCAGAACAAATGTTTTTCTTATCTTACCCTACTGATGATCTGAATCCGGATGCAGCTAACAGCAGCACAACTAAGAATGATCTTGATAAAACTTTCAAGTAACCAATTCTACATGTTCACACATCGCTTTGCCAGAGCAGCTTCGCCCTTTTCAAAAGGCTTATGCTTAATTGGCTGGTAAGAATACCAGGGCTCACAAAAAGATAGTTAGCCGGACACTGACTAAAATACCAGTGAAAGCTGAATTTGAAGTAGAGCTTGAGATAAAGAGATATCACATGGAAGCAAAAAAAGGCTAAAAATCTATAAGGTACAAGAAACCAGCCCTATAAAAAAGAGTCCAAGCTGAAGCTACTGCATTAAAAGTGCATCAAAAGTGATTTTGATGAGGATCTTCATCATCTGACGGATAGACTGAGCTACAGCTAGATGATGGTTTGGAACTTTCCGGGGATATCACAGAAACTTCAATTGAAATCAAAGAGAATCCTTATATTTTCGCAAAGGTGTCATCATTAACGGGAACATCAACAAAGTATTTTATTGCCAGAGTAGTTCACCTGCTCCAGTGACAGTGTCAGTGATGATGAGAGTGTAGTTTCTAAAGAACAATTCTATCAGATTTTTTTAGCAGTGGTGAGTCTGCATCATTCATCCAAAGAAATAATGTTGAGCTAGTTCTAAGTAACCCAACTGTCAATGGTGGAACCAGCCGCCTTGCAGATCATCTTTCATTTTCTGTTGATCTGAGTGCCTACAACTCAGGATATTCCAAGTTTTATGCTTTGGTTTAGTGAAAGTTCTGAATGAAAATAAAATAAAGTGCAAAAATAGATGTGTCATACTACCATCCACAGGTAGGGGAGTATGGCATACTTTTCTACGTCCAGAATTAAGTCTGCTACTGAAAAACAGTGAACAAAAATAAAGCAGAAAATCTCTACAGGACACGCAGTATATTCTACCAAGAATTTCGCAACATACATACACATTTCATGAAAATATCAAACAAACCAATAAAATGTGCCACACTACTCGAACCTTTCCTTTTTAGCTGATTTCTGGATCGCATAAGCGTGTTTGAGGAAATACAGATACTTATGCCTTTAATCAAGCTAAATGTTTTTTTTTTTTTTTAAGTAAATACTTTCCTCGCAAAACGAACTTAATATGCACCTGGATAAGTATTTAGGGGTGTTAAAGATCCTTATAGGGTTATCTCTCAGACCCCATTCATGTAATCTATCCTCTCTTTTCTTTTGTTTTTACTCATGTTTACGAAATTAACACTATACCCAGGATTTGCTTATTCCTAAAGAATCCTCATGGCAAAGATAAGAAGATAATAAAATAATTGTCATCATGTTATTTATTTCGTTTGTCATGAATCATGTTACTTTTCCATTTACACTAAAACTTTCTTTGTTGAACCTTTTAGCTTTTGTTGCGCCTTGGTTTTCTTTACACTATTTTTTTGTCGTTGTGTATCTTTGAAGCAGTTTTATTGTGAAGGGATAAATGTAAATTTTGGATTCCAAATTGATGCGATTCCTCTTCGGTGTAAACACCCTAGACAAAGATTTACAGAACTTGAAGGACATGGGATGTCTAAAAATAATCGCTTTTTATTTAAAGATTTCTTGGATTTCCGCATTATGTCTTGTATTGTCTGTCTAATTCGTGTATTTTTCTGTTTTGTTTTCGAATTTGTCCCCCCCCCTCACCCCCTGAAATGAATTCGCAAGTACATGTCAGTTATTTACTGCTCTTATTGTCTATTCGGTTCCCTGGAACTAGACAAGGATATTAAACTGTTAGAATATGTTATTCATTTAGACAACTACAGGTATTAGAGCGTATTGAATTATCCTTGCTCAGATTGCCTTTATGAACCTTTAAAAATACCTTTCACTCAAATTTTTTTTTCGTTCTTCTTCTTTTGAGCCCTAGAACTTCTACTTCCACCATCCCTTACTTTTTCAGGATACATCCAAAATTCTGTAGATTTTCCCGAAAAAAATTGGTCTTCTCTGACACCTGCTCAAAAGTAAAAATTCCAAAAATCAAAGATCTTCGTCAAATTTCACCAAAGTTTTTCGAGTTGTTCACGAATGACAAATGGCTGCACAATCCTGCGGTAAACTTTCGACAACAATAGCCTACCCCTGTTCGTCTTGTGCTTATTTTCTCTCTTTTGGAATCAGATTGAAAAACCATTCTCCAACCCGTACCTGGCCAAAATCTTGACGCAAAAAAAATCGACAGAAACAGTGGATTCCGTTAGTTAAAGTATTGAATAATTTTTAAATAGCTTTTCTCTTGGTCCAGGACTGTTTAGTGAATAAAAGAAAACTTCTATTTCTGCTTCTTAGACTCGAACCCGAAGTCTAGATCAGGCTTATTTCCCTCCAAAGTATTTTTGGACGAATTCTTAGGTTTTTCATCTTATTCTTGCTAGGCGATATTAACGAAAGTGAAGCAAGTCATTGAGGTGGCGATAATAAACTACTTTATTCACTGCGACACTTGGGTAAACCCATGGAATATTGTCAGTTCTTATTATGCGAACAACCTGATATTCAGTAAATAAATCATGTGTGGCTTTAAATCTAGTGGAAATATTCATTGTGTTGACCACAAAGAACATTTGACAAAGCGGACGAACTGCAATTTGTCTTAAATTTCCTAGAAAATATTACGATGCTTTTTAGTCTACTTTGTATGTCTTTGGTAAACGCAACTACATATTTTCAAGGCCTGTTTCTGTAGAAGCTATTGGTAGAGCTTTTTTTGTAAAAGGTCTTTCGCAGATTGTATATATTGTAGAACTTGATTTTTCTTGGCCTAATGAAATGCTCCAATGGAACAGCTAATTCTTTATTTTTGACCTTCAAAGAAACTCTGGAAATCAGTAAGAATAATGAATTATCCCATAAAGAATGTGCTTGTCTCTGTTCTGACAGTACAAATTGAACGATACTGTTTAGTTATTTCGTATCAAAACTGTTCAATATCAATTATCTATGCATCGTAACAATCCAACATAGTTGCTGCTCCATTCGTTTTCACACTTTTCGTGCTAGGACAAAGCTGACAGAAACTTTAGATGACTTGTGGCACTTGTGGAAATATGAATGGGGTAATCGTTTTTACATCCCCAAATTTAGCCCCAAAATTCCGTCTCGTTTACTGAAATCCCCAATTTTTTTAAACAATAAAAATTATCATTGTTTAAGGTTTAGGGACGGTTCTTATGGGGACAAGAAAAAATCTATTGCTTCAGTTTTATAAGTTTTCCAGTAGGAACCTCCTTTTCCACCATTTGTGCAGATATTTCTTTTAATGTTACATGCCGTTAAGGTATTTGGGGAATCTTGTTAGAAACAACGTGAAATATTTGGTCTACATGGTTCCTATTAATCAAAAAACGCTTTTAACACCTCTGAATTAGAATATTTCTATTTGTTCATTCACGTTTTTTTTTTCTTTACTGTAATTTCATTTCAGGTGCCCAAAATTTCGAAGTGCTTTCCCCAAATGTTTAAATTTGAACCTGGAAGCACTGATTAGAACCTAGAAAATACTGAGCAGTGGCTTAAAAGATTTTCTTTCTTCTTTTAGCTGTAAGCCAAACGACAATTGACAGTGAAACCTCCTCAATAGCAGACATAGGAGTGCCAAGCAGGTTGCAAAGAAGGTCACAAAGTCGAGGAAGGTCAGTGAGAGGAAGAAAGGCATCGCCTCTCAATCCCATTGAGGTAACAGAAAAACAAAAGACCTTTTTTTTAGTAATGTTTTGCTTTTTGGCCGTCCTCAGAACGGGTCATAGTTAACCAACCATATTCCAATTCTGTGCTGTCTTGCCGAATAATGTCTATTAGTTCTCTTTCTTCTCATAATTATTAAGTTAAGATAGTTAAGTTTATTAATTAAAATAGAACTTAACAAACTGCATACATATACATGTAGTGCATGAAAAAGAAAGTCATTAAACTAAATCTTCTAGCCTGGCCATGAACTTGCAAAGGCAAGTTGTCCTAGGGGCATGCCAGGAATAGAAGAAAAAAAAAGAAAATTTTAGTACAATTTATTAGTAAAAATTAAATATACCAGAAATAATGATGATACAAAAAAAATATTATATGTATACAAATAAAAATACATAATTCCTTGATGATTTGCTACTGGAGTCACCGTAACGACCAAAAAATAAAAGGAAAAATTATTCAAACAATCCACTATACTCCTTCACACACCTCAAACAACAAAAGAAGAAGAAGAATAAAAATGACAAATAATAGCTTAAAACTCATAAATAGGATACATTTTTTCCATAACTTTATTTCTAAATTTTTCAAACCGTTTTATATCATTACTTATCATATCATTACTAGTCCATAAATTTGTAAATAAAATATAAATAAAAATGACAAATAATAACTTAAAACTCATAATTAGAATACATTTTTGCCTTAACTTTATTTCTAAGTTCTTCAAACCTTTTTATGTCATTTTTATGTAATACTGATTAAATGACTATAATTATTAAATCAAATTAACAGAAATAAATTCCGCATATAAAATTTTGAAAAGCTGTCGTTTCTTAACGAAAAATTGTCACCCACTTTATTATTTGGCCTTAAATTCTAAGCCTAATTTCAAATATTTTACAATTATTCGTGAGAGTGAGGTAAATAAGGAACTCACTCAATTAATCCGCAAATTAATTTCGCATGAATTGGATATTTCCGCATGATTTGCCTGAGATATCCATGTTTTCCACGAGTGAACCCTCTGGGCATATATTGAGGGAAATCCAGTTCCCTGGGTTTGTCCTGGGACATTAGTTAACTGTGTGTTGTTTGTTTTTGGTTGGTTGAAAAAGAAGAAATCGTTTGCTGTCTCATCAGCTAGCTAAAGTAAAATGTTTCCTGATGCGTCATTTTAGATAATTCGTTTTATGTTGAAAGGCCTGACTCAATTCAAGCAGCTAAAATTTGAATGTACAAAAGTCAAGGTAATGAAGTCAGCTTTTAGAAAACTGAAGGACATAAAAAGAATTTGAGATATACTGTGCATATATTTTTAAAGAAATTCCTGTTTTTATTGTTGATCTTTTGGCCGCAATGCTGCAAAAAAATTTGGACTTCTCATAGTAAAGTAAATTTTCGTCAGTTTTACTTTTTACTACATTTAAGAAGAACCGATGACTAAGTCATATTCTTATGAAGAATAAAATATCTAGAAAGTCTGTAAAATCAGGGGAAATTCCTGCCTCCCCCCCCCCAAAAAAAAAGAGGACTGGCCTGCTTAATATGCTCGGTTTGACCATACACATTTTCTTGGTTGAGTATATGCCTAAATTCTCTTTGTTGGGCATCAGATCGAAATAACAAGTGCATCATTAGAATCAGCATGGTTGAAAACTTTGTATAGGATTATTACAGTCTTCCACCTTGAACAACAAGGAAAATCACTTTTTTGCATGAGTAGCACTGATATGTCTCCTTTTTCTTCTTTTTTTAACTGGGCTAGCGGGCACCAGGACATCATGAAGAGATTTTTAATGGCTCATCGAACAGAAATTAAAAGTTCTAGTGGTCTTTTTAAGTGACCAAGAAGATTGGAGGACAGCTAGCTCCCCTGCCCCATCCCCAGATAAAAAGTAAGAAAAATCATGGCAGTGTTGCTTCTACATAAAATTTAAGATTAATTAAAAAAAAAACAGTTTTTTGGGAAATAAAGAGCGAAGTTGAATCTTAAAACGAACTAAATTAGTTGCTTCATAGTCTACCTAACATATATCGATAAAACTAGCGCAAATAAACCAACTGATGACATTTCCCCATGTTTGTATGGCTATAGAAAACTACCGCTCTACTGAAAACACAAAAACCAAATATAAAAAAATAAGAATATTGATTCGAGGTCCATACTTCAAGATCTACCTAATAGAAAATCTGGTCGAAAAACATCTAGTAGATCTTTGAATAAACCTGGTCAAGCAATTTAATTCCTTTGAATATTTCATGGTTGAAATTTTTTATCTATAGAAAAGCTCAAATATTTTTAAGATATTTTAAGCCATTGATTGTCACCTTTTTTTATTAACAATCTTTTTCTAGGTCTCACATATTGAACTAGATCCATCACGGGATACGCCGCTGATGACACCGGGGTCCAAATCGTATCTGCCCGACGAGGTTAGTCAATTCCAATGGCTTCAAGTTCCGGGCTGTGCCTCTCGCCTTGAGTCTGGACAGCGTAATAATTCTTCGGAAGCTCTCAACTGGGCCGATGCTTCTACCAGGAGAGACTCACGCCAATTCTTGGAACCTTTTATTGAGTACATGTCTGAACGCTCACAAGGCATAAGGAGCAAATCCCCTGCATATGGTGTATCAGATGTTATAAAAGTGACTCCTTTACTCATAAATGTAGACGATGTAATTATTGAAGAGCAATTGAGCTCTCCAGAAGAAGATTCTGTTGCAGCTCAAGAGAATGATTTTTCCATCCACAGAGCAAATGAAACAGAAGGTCCAATTTATGAAACACTTGAAGACAGCATGACTTCATTATTAATTCCCAGTAACGGTATTACTTCCCTGCAGGAGGTAAAGCATGACCAAAGAATGTTAGATGTGAAACTCAGATCTTTAAACTCTTGTTTAGAAAATCAGTGTAGCAGACCTGCCAGGCTACAAGATCAAGCAATTCCGCGTGTTATTACATATGTTGAAGACAATTTAAGGCCATCCACTTCTCAGCAAGGATTAAAGCATGCCTTTGAGGAACTCCTGTTTGAGCATACTACGAAATTTCAGCCAAGCTTTGAAACATCTCGTTCATTCCAATCTGAAAGTTTGCAGCCATTGCTTGGTAATCTGGAAGAGATTAGTGGAGGTCCTCGTGTAAGGATAATACCGGTTGAAGTAGAGGATAGTGAAAGTGTGGAAAATGTTAGAGAAATTGGAAGTCGAAATCTCTTGGGTGGCTTTCGAACTTCCCTGGATGAGGAAGATACTTTGATTTAATGGGAAATGAAAGAAAATTGCTAGAAGCAGACTTTAGACTATTTATGAACAGGAATTTATAAAAGGAATGCAACTTCATCTTGGCAAAAAGAAAATAATAGGGCTGAAACTCAAATAATTTACAGTTTTTCTGTCTCCGATTTTCGGCAGCAAAATGTAATAGACTTTCTCTGTTCTGGGTGAATTGTTTGCTAAAAACTTCTGTGCTTTCAATGTGGAAAAAATTCAAAACTGGCTGACTATCCCAACTTAAGTGAAGCTATTTACTTCTTTTTGCACTGTTGATGGTTTTTAGCTACGATTCTGCTTCGTTTCCGAATAAGGGTGAATTATCTACACACTTCACCAGAGTGAAGCTTTCATTTTAGAGGCCATAGCCTGAAAAAGAAAATAAAAAATACTAATACAGTGCACTTTGAAAGAATTGGTTACCTGCTGCTGAGGTTGTTCCAAAGAATCGAGAAGTGCAAAACGAGTGAAACGTCCATTTCGTCTGTGAATGTTACTTGTTATACAGATGTTGTTCATGTTTAAAAATATTTAAATAAACAAAAAATGAGCATATTTTATGATTATCTCCAAAGTAAGTGTGTAGCTTGAGGCTATATTTTCAAAAAAGAAGTAAATATAGCTAATTTCTAGATATTTTCATGCCCAAAACCCCAATTTTTCTGCGACCTAACAGTGGTGTCAATTCGCAGAACTTTCTTGGGGAGCAATTTTGTTTTTAAACCTAGACTGGGGCAAATTATTCGTTTTTTTTCAATTATTGAAATAAAAATACAGAAAAAATTCCATAATAATCCCCGATCAAAATCCTATTGAAATACCAATCCTCCTCCTGATGGTGCCCCTACGACCTACGATGGGTCAAAGGGTAAAAGTATGTTATTTTCGTGTCGTAGTTTTTTTTTTTTCTTTTTTCTTTTTTTTTTTTGTCAAGGTAATTCGTTCTTAACTTTGTATAGAGAAAATAATTTTTCCTAAAAATAATATTCTATCTGTTATATCGGATTAAGTCGTGTAAATAGACCCCTCTCTTAGCAAAATCTTGGCTACATACCTGTTGTGCGCAGTGATACTAATTGGAGTATTTGTAATTCAAGTGCTATTTCTGTAAAATTTTGAAGAACTTAAACTTGAGAAGTTTTTACAAAGTACTTATCACTAGATGTGTACAAAATTGTTATTGTTAGCAAAATCTTGGCTACATGCCTGTTGTGCGCAGTGATACTAATTGGAGTATTTGTAATTCAAGTGCTATTTCTGTAAAATTTTGAAGAACTTAAACTTGAGAAACTTTTACAAAGTACTTATCACTAGATGTGTACAAAATTGTAATTGTTAGCAAAATCTTGGCTACATGCCTGTTGTGCGCAGTGATACTAATTGGAGTATTTGTAATTCAAGTGCTATTTTTGTAAAATTTTGAAGAACTTAAACTTGAGAAACTTTTACAAAGTACTTATCACTAGATGTGTACAAAATTGTAATTGTTAGCAAAATCTTGGCTACATGCCTGTTGTGCGCAGTGATACTAATTAAAGTATTTTTAATTCAAGTGCTATTTTTGTAAAATTTTGAAGAACTTAAACTTGAGAAACTTTTAAAAAGTTCTTATCACTAGATGTGTACAAAATTGTAATTGTTAGCAAAATCTTGGTTACATGCCTGTTGTGCGCAGTGATACTAATTGGAGTATTTGCAATTCAAGTGCTATTTTTGTAAAATTTTGAAGAACTTAAACTTGAGAAACTTTTAAAAAGTTCTTATCACTAGATGTGTACAAAATTGTAATTGTTAGCAAAATCTTGGTTACATGCCTGTTGTGCGCAGTGATACTAATTGGAGTATTTGCAATTCAAGTGCTATTTTTGTAAAATTTTGAAGAACTTAAACTTGAGAAACTTTTAAAAAGTTCTTATCACTAGATGTGTACAAAATTGTAATTGTTAGCAAAATCTTGGTTACATGCCTGTTGTGCGCAGTGATACTAATTGGAGTATTTGCAATTCAAGTGCTATTTTTGTAAAATTTTGAAGAACTTAAACTTGAGAAACTTTTACAAAGTACTTATCACTAGATGTGTACAAAATTGTAATTGTTAGCAAAATCTTGGCTACATGCCTGTTGTGCGCAGTGATACTAATTAAAGTATTTTTAATTCAAGTGCTATTTTTGTAAGATTTTCAAGAACTAAACTTGAGATACTTTTACAAAGTACTTATCACTAAATGTGTACAAAATTGTAATTGTTAGCAAAATCTTGGCTACATGCCTGTTGTGCGCAGTGATACTAATTGAAGTATTTGTAATTCAAGTGCTATTTTTGTAAAATTTTGAAGAACTTAAAGTTGAGAAACTTTTACAAAGTTCTTATCACTAGATGTGTACAAAATTGCCCAACTTCTACTTAAATACTAAAGCGTTCGGTTTTATCTTTAAGTGCAAGCGGTAAACTGCAATTGAAAGGCTTCAATCTTATTATAATTTCTAAAGCTGATGAACAGAAGTCAATGTTTACCTATTTTAGTACTTTGATTATGCTCACTAAATTCTTAGTTAATATAGCCAAAGCAATAGTTTTATAACTGGAAAATTCTGGGTGTAATTAATTTTTCATCTCATACCGATAAGACTTATGTTAGCCAATATCAAAATAATTCAGAGGGGTCTGAGCCATGACGTGTTTTCCAAGATAAAAGAGGTCGTACGTCTTCCTTATTAATTAAGGAATACTTGTTTTCAAACCAGAGCGTTACAATGAAAACAACATTATTTCAATTTGATTTTTGAGATGATTTATTTTGAACTTGGTCTTTCATTGTATATAATATAGTAAGGAAACATTAAATGAAGTACTCGTCATTTATCCCTGTTTTACACAGAGGTAAAAATAAGCCTTGATAATTTCATATGAAAAATATATAATTTAAGCTCAATCTGTGAGCTCAAAGTATGTCTAGAGTATGTCTAGAGTTAATCTAAAGCTGAAATCTACAAGAGGAATGTAAAGAATGTGAAAAAAAGCATTAAAATATGAACTAAGGAGGTGTGAAGTGGAGGTCTTGGATAAAATTACTTAGTATGGTGATACTCTCTTGACTTAGAGATGATGTAGCTTAAGTTTTAAGAGATGAAAAATGTGATTTTAGGAAGGGGAGAGGATACGTGGGCCAAATAGTCACTTTTAAATCAATAATTAAGAAGTCCTGAGCCATCAGATCTCTTTGGTCCTCAATTTTATAGATTATGAATAAGCATGTGCATTGGCCGATATACGACCTTTAATGAAGGTCCTAACCTTGTGTGGTATCATAGGCCGCGCAATAGCACTTCCAAAGTAAAGAACAATGTGGGAACAATGTTGTTTTTTCTGGCCAAGGCACTTTGCATAGAAGGAGTTGTCGTAGAAACTTTGAAAGGGGCTCATTCAATTGGAAACTGAAAGCTCTACTGCCATTTTTAAGAGTAATAATTAAAAAAAACTTTTCCACAAAATAAGTTTTCCAAAGAAAAGTAAAGAACTCCATTAAACTAAAATGAGCAAAAATAAAATCAAATAATCTACCAAGCGTGAAACTGTCACTAATCAGGATCGATAAATAAATGAAACCCAGAACGAACAGAAATTAAAATAAACAACCGAGTCAAACTCAAAATGAGCAGAAATTAACATGAGTTGGGCTCAAAACCCCTATGCCTTCCCAAGGCCAGAACATAATTTGCACTTTATTGAAAAAATATAAATGCTTTTACTTTTATAACTTTAATAACTCAAATAATATTAAGATTTTGATTACTAAATATCAGTATATGTATAGTAAACTGACAATGCACATTCATTTGTATTTTTTCAGTAAAGTGCAAATTATGTTCTGGCCTTGAGAAGGCATAGGGGTTTCGAGCCCAACTCATGTTAATTTCTGCTCGTTTTGAGTTTGACTCGGTTATTTATTGTAATTTCTGTTCGTTTTGGGTTTCATTTATTTATCGATGCTGATTTGTGGTAGTTTAACGTTTGGTAGATCATTTGATTTGATTTTTTCTCATTTTTGGTTTAATGGAGTTCTTTAGTTTTCTTTGAAAAACTTGTTTTGTGGAAATAAAATTTTTAATTAATTTCTGTTCGTTTTATATTGACATAGTCTTTTCAGGGAAAAAGAAAATAATGCTTTAAATCTTTTCGTTTTTTTAGACTTTATAGTTTGGCCTGCTATTTTTATGCTGGAGAAAAATTTTCAGCAATTTTTAACAACATACGCCCTTTTAAGCATCTGTTCAGGTAGTCAGGGTGAACCGTGTGGTTACTTGTTTGTCTTACCGCCTAACAAACGATGGCACAAGGAGAGAAAGCCCCTCAGAAGAAAATGAGTGGATGTCTTTTTACAAGAGTATGTTCAAGTCACATTGAACCTTTGCTTGAACCTTTGTTTGTTTTTAGTGGTGCGACAGCTTTTAACAACATACACCCTTTTAAGCATCTGAACACAAATAGTTGTGTTTAATTTAGTTTCATACCTCCTCTAGTTGACCTGAAATGGAAAACTTGATACCATTCGCAAAAAAATCTGTTTACTTTCTTTGATAGCTTGGATACACTTACGCTATTTTAATTTGGTTAAATTTTAAGAGCAGAAGTAGCCCCGAAAGTTTGAACATAATACCCTCAGTCGTTCTTGGGATACTGCTGAGATGCCTTATTGGGAATTAGCATTAACACAGTGCATTTTGATTTAATCTTAAGGCAACATTTAGCTTTTAAACATAATGGGCAAATGGGAGGACTGGCGTGGTAGGGGATTAGTTGCCCTTCACTTAGTCACTTTCGACTATTAAAAAGGGCACTAGGCCTTTTGATTTCCAATCGAATGAGCCCTTTTTGAGTTTCTACGACAACGCTTTCTATGAACACCTTATATGCTCCCAGTGCATAAATTACAACACTTACCTTAAGGGCTGTGAGGGGGGTTGTCAGCCTCAAAGACCTAATTTCCAGAACTTTCAACTACGTTAAACAAATTAGCTATCTCAAAATTTTGATTGGATGTGTTTGGGGAAATGGTGGGCGTGAGAGGGGCTTTAGTTGCTCTCCAATCACTTTCGACTATTAAAAAGGTACTAGCCCTTTCAATTTTCAATCAAATGAGCCCTTTTGAAGTTGTTTCTGCAACGCTTTCAATAAAAAACTTATATGCCCTAATTTCCAGAACTTTCTACTACGTTGAACAAAATGGCTATCTGAAAATTTTGATTGGATGTGTTTGGGGGAACGGTGCGCGTGAGAAAGTGTTATTTACCCTCCAATCACTTTCGACTAAAAAGGGCACTAGCCCTCTCAATTTCCTATTGAATGAGCCCCTTTTGAAGTTTTTACGACAACGCTATCTATAAAAACGTTATATGCCCCCAGGGCATAACGTACAGCCTTTGCGCTAGGGGCTCTGGGGGGCTTGTCATCCTCAAATACAAAATTTCCAGAACTTTAAACTACGCCGAACAAAACGGCTATCTCTAAACTTTGATTGAATTTGTTTGGAGAAATGGGGGGGGCGTGAGGGTGGTTAATTATTATCCACTCACTTTTGACTATTAAAACGGGCACTAGCCCTTTCGATATCCAATCAAATGAGCTCTTTTTGAAATTTCTACAACAACTTTCTACATAAACCTTGTATGCCCCCAGGGCATAACTTAAGACCCTTGCACTAAGGATTCTGAAGGGATTATCATCCTAAAATACCTAATTTCCAGAACTTTCAACTACGTTGAACAAAATTGATGTCTCAAAATTTTGATTAGATGTGTTTGGGGAAATGGTGGCGTGAGAGGGGGGTTAGTGGCCCTTCAATTATTTTTGACTATTAAAAAAGGCACTAGCCCTTTCAATTTCCAATTGAATGATCCCTTTTTGAAGTTTCTACAACATTGCTTTCTATAAAAAACTTATATGCCCCCAGGGCATAACTTACAACCCTTGCCCTGAGGGCTGTGGGGGGGTGGGGGGGGGGGTGGAGGGGTTGTCGTCCTTAAAGACCTAATTTCCAAAATTTTCAACTACGTTGAATAAAATGGCTATCTAAAGATTTTGATTGGATGTGTTTGGGGAAAAGGTGGTCGTGAGAGGGGGGTTAGTTGCCCTCAAATCACTTTCGAGTATTAAAAAGGGCACTAGCCCTTTGAATTTCCAATCGAATGAGCTTTTTTTCAAGTTTCTACGACAAAGATTTGAATAGGAACCTTATATGCCCCAAGGGCAGAACTTATAACCCTTGCCCTGAAGACTGTTGGGGGAGTGTCCTGCTCAAAGATATAATTACCAGAACTTTCAACTGCGTGGAACGAAATGGCTGCCTCAAAATTTTGATTGGATGTGTTAGAGAAAATGGTGGGCGTGGAAGGGGTGTTAGTTACCTTCCAATCACTTTCGACTATTAAAAAGGGCACTAGCCATTTCAATTTCCAATCGAATGAGCCCTTTTTGAAGTTTCTACGACAACGCTTTCTATAAAAAAATTATATACCCCCAGGGCATAACTTACAACCCTTGCCCTGAGGGCTGTGGGGGTGTTGTCATCCTCAAAGACCTAATTTCCAGACTTTTAAACTACGTTGAACAAACTGGCTATCTCAAAATTTTGATTGGATGTGTTTGGGGAAAAGGTGGGCGTCAGAGGGGGGTTAGTTGCCCTCCAATCACTTTCGACTATTAAAAAGGGCACTATCCCTTTGAATTTCCAATTGAATGAGCCTTTTTTGAAGTTTCTACGACAATGCTTTCTATAAAAACCTTATATACCCCCAGGGCATAACTTACAACCCTTGTCCTGAGGGCTGTGGGGGAGTGTCCTCCTCAAAAACATAATTTATATCTGGAAATCAACTACGCTAAACAAAATTACTATCTCAAAATTTTTATTGGATGTATTTCGGGAAATTGTTGGCGCGGAAGGGGTGTTAGTTGCCTTCCAATCACTTTCGACTATTAAAAAGGGCACAAGCCGCTCCAATTTCCAATTGAATGAGCCCTTTTCGAAGTTTTTACGGCAACTTCTTCGATACGAAGTGCCCTGGTCTAAAGGAAAAAAATAATAAATAACACATTCTGCCAACATCGTTCTTATATGTCCCTAGGGCATAACTTACAACCCTTGCTCTGAGGGCTATGGGGGGGGGTGTCATCCTTAAAGACCTAATTTCCAAAACTTTCAACCGCGTTGAATAAAATGGTTATCTAAAAATTTTGATTGGATGTGTTTGGGGAAAAGGTGGGCGTGAGAGGGGGCGGGTAGTTACCCTCAAATCACTTTCGACTATTAATAAGGGCACTAGCCCTTTGAATTTCCAATCGAATGAGCCCTTTTTCAAGTTTCTAGGACAAAGATTTCAATAAATACCTTATATGCCCCCAGGGCAGAACTTATAACCCTTGCCCTGAAGACTTTGGGGAGAGTGTCCTGTTCAAAGATATAATTTTCAGAACTTTCAACTGCATGGAATGAAATGGCTATCTCAAAATGTTGATTGGATGTATTTGGGGAAATTGTGGGCGTGGAAGGGGTGTTAGTTGCCTTCCAATCACTTTCGACTATTAAAAAGGGCACTAGCCATTCCAATTTCCAATCGAATGAGCCCTTTTTGAAGTTTCTACGACAACTCTTTCTATGAAAACCTTATATGCCCTAAGGGCATAACTTACAACCCTTGCCCTGAGGAGTGTCCTGCTCAAAGATATAATTTCCAGAAATTTCAACTGCGTGGAACGAAACGGCTATCTCAAAATTTTGATTGGATGTGTTTGGGGAAATGGTGGGCGTGGAAGGGGTGTTAGTTGCCTTCCAATCACTTTCGACTATTAAAAAGGGCACTAGCCATTCCAATTTCCAATCGAATGAGCCCTTTTTGAAGTTTCTACGACAACTCCTTCGATACAAAGTATCCTGGTGTGGAAGAAAACAAAAAAAAATAATACATTGTGCCAACATCGTTCTCTACTTAGGCAGCGAGATTGCACTGCCTATTAAAAGTGATTAGAGATCAACATGCCCCCACCCACCCCTATCATTTCCCCAGACACATCCAATCCATTCAATTTTGAGATAACCATTTTGTTCAAAATAGTCCAAAGAACATGTACCAATGCAGAAATAAATTCTTATAATTATTAAAGCTCAAAACGACCAGAAATCATAGGTAGCGCAATAATGCTGCCGAAGTAAAGAGCAATGTGTGCACAATGTATTTTTTTTTTCAGACCATGGCGCTTCGTATAGAAGGAGTTGTCGTAGAAACTTCGAACGGAGCTCATTTAATTTGAACTTGAAAGTTCTAGTGTCCTTTTTAAGAGCCAAACGTGATCTGAGAGCAATTAGCCCCACCCCACGTCCTATTTTCCCGAAATGCATATAATAAATATCTTTAGATAGCCATTTTGTTCAAAACAGTCCAAACATCATATAACAAGGATTTCGGGGTTGACACAACCCCCCAGAGCCTGGGGGAAAGGATTGTAAGTTGCCCCAGGGGCACATAAGGTTTTAATGGAAGGAGTGGTCGTATAAACGTTAGAGGAGCCTCATTTGATTGGAAATTTAAGGTTCTATTTTCGTTTTAAGAATCAAAAGTGATTTTAAGGACATTTAGCCCTCCCCCTCCCGAGACCCTCTTTTCCCCAAACCAGTCTGATCAAAATTGAGAGATAGCCGTTTTGTCCAAAATAGTCAATAGAACATTTAACAATGCCTCCAGGGTTGACACAGCCCCCCAGAGACCAGGGGCAAGGGTTTGAATTTTTGTTCTGGGGCATATAAGGTTCTTATGGAGTGGGTGGTCGCATAAACTTCGGATGTAGCTCACTTGATTGGATATCGGAAGTTCTAGTGCCCTTTTTAAGAGTCAAAAGTAATTGTAGGACAAACCAGCCCCACCCCCCTACCTCCTTTATTCCTCAAAACACATCCAACCAGAATTTTGAGGCAGCTGTTTTGTTAAGCATTGTTGGAAGATCCAGTAATTATGTCTTTGGGGAGGTCAACCCCTCCTCCCCCACAGCTCTAAGGGCAATGGCTGTAAGTTAGGCAATCCGTCCATTGTTTACATATAGTATAGGTTATTTAGAAAGGTGGTCATGTTGACCTTACTTTCCAAAAAAACGAAGGGCATTCAGGTGAGCTCTTCAAAGAATGTTGAGGGGAGTGTTGAAATAAATCAAAACACGAACATCTGAGGAAACGTTGAAGGAAAAGTTGAAATAAATCAAAACATGCTATGTACATACAGATTGCTGTTACAAGCATATCAGCAATATTTTTGGAATAGCTTAGTGTATCAAGATGAAACTTCTGGGGCAGCATGAGGGGGGTTTTCAACTGACCAAAAAAAACATGTGCCTGCTACTACCGCTATTGATACTGCTGCTACTACTACTAATACAGCACTATTACTGCTACTGCTACTCCTACTACAACCACTACTACTATGATGCTAGTACAACAAAGGCTATGCGTATGAAGGTAAAGATTTGACAGAATATTGAGGGGAAATTTGAGCTAAATCAAAACACACTATGTGCATGCAGATTGTCAAAAAGGGCTTATCTCAAGAATGGATTTGGGGGTTAAGTTGGAACTTTCAGAGAATCCTTAAAGGGGAAGATCAATTGACCAAAAGCAGGGGCGTCATTTGGGAGGGGGGGGGTGTTGCCCCCCCCAATAATTTTGAGAAAAAATTATTATATAGCCCTACGGACCCCTCCCCCTCCCTAATAAAAATTCTGGAGCTACGCCTCTGTCAAAAATTAATATATGCATGCTACTACTAACACTACTACCACTGCTACTTTTACTGTTACTACTATTACCACTGCTACTAAACTACTTCAATTGCAACTACATGTAAGGCTCCCAACCCCCCATTGCACTTCCTGGCTGAAGTGCCAAGAAACGGAGATCAGCACCGCCGATAGGGACTGTAAAGTCCAACGCCGTATTCTTTACCTCTTCTTTTACATGTAAGGCTAAGAGTATTAAGATGAAAAGGGCGTCAAAAGGGCTCATCGGCAATATTCTTGGAATGGCTTACCGTATCAAGATAAAACTTCCAGAGTATCATGAGGGGGATGTTCAACTGACCAAAAGGCAACATGTATGTGCTACTACTGTTATTAATACTGCTTCTACTACTGTTACTACTACTCTACTGATACAACACTACTATTTCTATTACTTCTCTTATTACCACCACTAACATTATGATATTAGTACTATTAAGGCTAAGTGTATGAAGGTTAAGATTTGAGAGAATAATGAGGGGAAATTTGAACTAAATCAAAAGACTATGTGCATGCAGATTGTCAAAAGGGCGTATCTCAAGAATGGATTTTGTGTATTAAGTTGGAACTTTCAGGGAATGCTTAAAGGGGAAGATGGATTGACCAAAGGGCAATAATTTGACACTACACACTACTAATACTGTTACTACTGCTACATTTACTACTACAACTACTACTATTACTCCGACTACTACTTTTATTGCAACTACTTGTAAGGCTAAGAGCATTAACATGAAAATTACCGAAAGTATATGAATTTATCAAAAGGATGTATCGCCAGTGTCATAGAAATGGCTAATTGTATTAAGTAGAAACTTCTAGAACTTTATGAGAGGGATGTTCAACCGACCAAAAGGCAATATGTTAATACTACTGCTGCTACTAGTACTATTGCTATTGCTATTAATATTACAAGCAGTACTATTAATGCTACTGGTGTGACTGCTATTACAACTATGCCTAAGGGTATGAAGATGAAATTTTCAGGGAATATTGAGGGGGAGGGTGAACTGAATGACATTACGCCCTCTATATACAGGTTGTAGAAAGAGTGTATAAGCAAGATCTTGGGAAGAGCTTAGTGTGTGAAGCTGAAACATTATTACTTCTACTGTTGCTACTAATACTGCTACTACTATTATTACTGGTACTACTACTGCTGCTACTAAAGCTAAAGGCATTAAGGCGAAAAAATTGGGAAATTTTGAAACTGTATTGAGCTAAATCAAAACACACTGTGTCCATACAAGTTATTAAGAGAACGCATAAGCAATGCTTTAGGAACGGTTTATGATGTTAAGTTAAAACTTTCGGCGTGCGTTGAACGGTATGTTGAAAAAAACCAAAGGTACTATGTCCATACTGCTACTAATGCTACTACAACTATTGCTACTACGCAAGCTAAGGGTATTAAGGTGAAGCTTTCAAGGAATATTTAGGTGAATGTTGAACTTAATCAAGACGAACTATGAGCATGTAGATTGTCAGAACGGTGACACAGCAATATCTCAAGAACGGTTTACATTATTAAGTTAGACTTGTCAGGGTAAGTTTTGGCGGATTTTGAATTAGCCAGATGACACCATGTGTATACCATTAATACAACTACTACAATTACTATAACTAGTGACACTAAGGGTATTAAGGTGAAAATTTTAGGAAGTGATTAGAGGGAATTTCAATTAATCGAAAAGACTATATGCATGTAGGTTTTCAAAAGGGTATATAAGCAATATCTTTAGCATCGCCGCTCTATCATAGATAGCAATATCATTGAAACTTTTAAAGGAGCTAATTCTATTGGAGATTAAAAGTTCGAGTGCTCTTTTTAAGAGTCAAAGGTGAATGGAGGACAAGCAGCCCCCTCCCAAGCCAATCAATTTTCGAAAGACATCCAATCAAAATTTTGAGACAGCCATAATTGTACGGTCCAGTAACTACGTCTCAAGGAATATTGGGTATTTCAACCCCCACCGTTACCAAATTTGCTCATTATTCTTTAAAACTAAATCTTGCTTTAAAACTAAATCAAGCGGTACTATATATATGCTGTTTGTCAGTCATACATCTTGGCAATATCCCAAGAACGACTGAGGGTATTAAGTTTAAACCTTCAGGGCTACTACTATTACTACTTTTGCTTTTACAGTTTAAGTAAATCAAAATAATATAAGCAGGGCCAGATTTAAAGCCTTGACGCATCTAGGCCCAAGTGTTTTTGCCGCTCTGTTTTTGAGTGATTTTTGAGGACATCACCAAAAATTTGGGGATAGTGGAAGCACTGAACAGAACGCAAGGGATGGGCCAAAAGTAGTGGAAGACAGAGGTAATAGCAAACTCTCGGTTGCCCTTCTTGGGAGACCTTTGACAATTTATAAAAGACCCCGGAATTTCTGTGTTGTTTTAAAATCACCCTTCTATGAATAGGTAGCATGGCGACAGAGTGCACCTTGCGCTTTGACGATAAATCACATCAATCCAGTTTTTGTTAAGAAAACGAACCACTCGGGGAAAATTTATTGTGCCACCTGGCTTTGTGTGCCCCTAGGCCCGGACCAAGAGGGTCCATTGGTAAATCCAGGCCTGAATGTAAGTGTATCCAGGTTTTTAAAGAGCATAGGTACAATTTTTGGGAATAGTATAAAGTTTTATTTTTCAGGGCAACTTGAGGAGGTATAAAACTAAATTTTCGTCTTTTTAACTCTAACGAATCAAAAGCTATTAAGACTTTAAGGAATAAATATCAGTATATGTATAACAAACTGTCAATCCATGTTCATTGGTTTTTGTTCTTCTGTAAAGTGCAAATTATGTTCTGGTTTTGAGAAGTCATAGGGGTTTATCAGCCCTATTCATGTTAATTTCTGCATGTTTTGAGTTTGAATCGGTTATTTTTTGTAATTTTTGTTCGTTTTCAGTTTCGTTTATTTATTGATGGTGATTTTTGTTAGTTTTACGCTTTGAAGATTATTTTACTTTATTTCTGCTCCTGTTGGGTTAAATGTAGTTATTTACTTTTCTTTGAATTATTTATATTGTGGAAAAAGGTTTTTTTTAATAAATACCATAAAAACACATTAAAGTGAATAGCGCTAAGTACCAGAACAACACTGTTGCGGTTTAGGTAGGAAATGAGCGGTTCAGGTAGTAGCTGGTTTCATATTGAAGCAGGAGTTAAGCAGGGTTGTCTTCTATCCCATTTCACATCAATGATTTTAATGGACTTTGTCTTAAGGAACATGGTGAAGGCTAGTGTAAATCTTTCCTAGACTTAGATCATGTTGGTGATTTGAGTATCCTATACGAAAATGTTCCCAAAATGAATGATGTTTTGGATGCTTTGAGAGTCCAGAGTGCAAAAAAAGGTTTGAAAACTAATGTTAAGAAGACAAAGTCACTTAAACTGGGAACAAATGAAGCTGAAGAGGTAACGAGAAGATCGATCAATTGAATAGCTTAACTTACGTGAGTAGTATTATTAGTAAATGTAATTGATGCAGTGAATATGTTAAAAGCAGAATAGCAAAGGCCAAGGCGTTTTTTAACAGTTGGAAAAAAGCTTGGAAGGATAGGAAGATAATTCTGCGAACCAGGATTAGAAGACTGAAAACTACAGTGAAAACAGAAGAAGATTTGTTAGATTTTCCCAGGAGAATGGCCTATGGATTGTTTTGGGTAGCTGTTTGGCTGACCGTAATTCAAACACTAGCTGTATAAGAAATATTGTTCTATCCTGCTTTCTAGAGTATTAATGAGAGAAGAGTTGGAATGGCTAGGACACGTTTTGTCGATGAAGGATAACAGATTACCAAAGATTGTCCTTTTCAGCCTTGCAATTAGGGCCAAACGAAAAGCACGCTATCCCGAATAGGATAGGAAGAGGTAGCAATAAAGGATTAAAAGGAAACTTGCTCTTTACTGAAAACATTTCTTATTTCGAGCTGCGAGTTTTTATTTGTCATAATATCAACAAAACAAGACAATCATTATATTAACCAAGATTACTGCAATGATTGTTAGTGCAGATTGTCAGTTTGATTTGTTTCTATATTCATTCAAAGGGGCTGGTTGCCTTCCGATCACTTTTCAGCATCACCCTCAATATACCCTAAAAATATCAACTTAACACCCTCAGCCATTCCTTAGATATTGCTGACACGCTATTTTGACAACCTGCGTGCATGTATGTGTTTAAATTGTGTTTGACATTCCTCACATCATTTACTTAAAGTTTCACCTTAATACCGTAAGCCTTTCTGGAGACCCATGATCAAACACGCTACTTTTCTAAAATATGTTAGCAATGGGCAACTTCCATAGCTTGCAATGCTCGACCCAGGGGCTGTGAGGGGCTATGTTAACCTTGAAGTCGTAGTTATTTAACCTTTTGACTATTTTGAAACAAATAGATATCTTAATATTTTGATCGTTTAAAGGGCTTGGGAGGGGGCTAGTTACCCTCCGATCACTTTTGGCTGATAAAAAGAAGCACTAGAGCTTTCAATGTTCGATTTCTCATCAATTATCCACGTTATTGTTTATCTTAATATTTCTTCACTAATTTCTGGATTTTGTTTTCGTCTTCGTCGTTTCGACATCTTTGTTTGGTCTACGGTTTTCATTTTTGTACGCTAAGTATAGTGAATGTAATCTAAGAGCAATTCTCCCGTGTCCCGGAGAATAAAAATTTGCAATATGCATAATATATAGCAGTGGTTACCTATTGCCTTGGTTTATAAAGGTTACAAAGAGTATAAACTCTTTTCTGATTGAAGGAAAGAACAAATTACAGTACAACAAAACTAGCCTAAAACTGAATATGAAGAAAAGAAAATTTTAATTACTCTCTGAGGGATATGGAATTTATCATATGCCATTTTCAATGGAGTTTTGAGAAAATTTTATAGAGTTGCCATCCCGACGAAAATTACTGGGCACTGGTGATCTCCTGGATCTAGTTATGCTCTGCTTCTCTACCTACTGCAAAAGCTGCTGCTCATATTACAGGAAAATGTTATCCTTGGTAATCCGGTATCAAAGTCATTGTTTAAAGGGTACGAGACAGCAGATGTTTTTCCACCAATTTCCGTCATTGTTAGGGAAGGGAGAGGAAGCGGTCTTCTTTTCTATAGATTGGAAACTTCAAGCGGGTTTCACCTTTGTTTATTTCCGTATCTAAGTCCTATTGCTTTTGATATTATTTAGTTATCAAAATAATTTTACTGGTGATCAACATATTTACAAGAATTTTTATGTGCAGGCTCCTAGTGCCAAGATTACCAAGAAACTAAAGACAATTATTATGGAAGAAGAAGCGAAATTGTCTGCTCGCAACCAGCAGAAGAGGAGAACAGAAAATGAAATGATTCAAAAGACTCGTGGTAAATTAATAGAGTAATATTTATCTAGCAATTTCTTATATTATTTAGTAGGTTCAGCTAATAGATAGACTAACATATTATGTGCTAGATTTGCAGAATAGGCCTAGGCTACTGCCTATTGGGAGGAGGGGGTCATTGCCCCCCTAGATTTCGGAAAATGCCATACCTTTTTTTGTATTTCCATTGGAAAAGCTCTATCTCCTTGATTTTGAAAAATATACTTGGTCCCCTGCCGTTTTCATGAACTGTCACCACTAGCCTAGGTCTAGTTTTGTATGCCTAGGCTAACATTTAGATCCAAGTAAAAATATTTACCTGGTTGGGTCAGTTCTAAGCCTGCCTAGCTGCTTTAAGCCCAAAATTGGGATATTGAGAAGGAAACAGTTCTCCCCAGTAGGCCTAGGCTACTTTGTAATATGCAGAAATATTGTAGTTAACACATATTGAAAATGCTTCCACTATACTCTACCCCAACCTCCCCTATTGTGCAAATAGCCCAAATTATGTACTTCTAATGTATTTTGCCAAGTGTCTCTCTTGTGTCAACCTGTGTATCTATAAATTGAATCAACACTGCACTGATAAAATCTAGAAATAGAAAAAAAAAATGAGAAATAGGCCTATATAATTTGGGCTGTATATTTTTACATGGGGGGGGGGCAAAGTGTAACAGTAATGCCTACAAAATGAGCTAGGCCTAACAACAATTTTTTTTTAACCTATTATGGAGTAAGAATTGTTTTCTTAACATATTTCCATCTCAATAACCCCAATTCTCAGCTTTTACTACCTAGCACATTGAGGATAAAACTAATTATGAGGCAGAAATCAGATAGCAAAAAAAAGAAATACGCTCTTTGATTGTCTACCCAATGTTTTTTTTTTTAAATAGCCTATAAAAATTGCTGCTATCTCAATCGTATTCTAGCCCCTGCACTCACCCCAATTAGACCAGACATTGACCCAGGCTACATGGGCTGTAAAACTTCACACTAATACTTTGTCTCACTCTACCCAAATTAGTCTACAAAAGTTTAGGTAAAGTTGTAGGTGAGGGTATTTTTGCTATTGTGAAAAGTGGTCAAGTTAGGTAAATAAAACTCCCAGGAATAAATCTAGGGCCTAAAATATAACCTGGGAAGTTGCATTCAAGCTACTGTTTGCATCATTTATTTCTGTAATTTAGAAGATTGTATTGATGACCTTGGCTATCTAAATTTTGACAAGAAAGGTTTTACCTTAATTTTGCTTTTTAAGTCTCTGTTCCTTGGTTCTTGTTTGTGTAAATGCAATTTCTATCATTTCATTAGGGCTTTAAATCAAATCAAGGCTTACTTTTCTTTTTACTAAATTTAAGAAATAGATTTACAAATCTTTAACATATTACAAGCTGTGATTGAGCAAAGGTACACATTGAGTGCTGTCTTCAACTTCTGCCTAGCTAAATATGGCAATGGAAAAAAAACTATAAATTCACTGATGGTTTTAAGGTGCATTTAAGAACTTTTTAGAGTTTCCTTCAAATGTGCTCCTGGTCTTTCTTGACCTTTACCAAATCAGCAACCTTTTGTATAATTAAGGAGAAAATTGTATTTCCAAGAGTTAAGTCAGGTAGGCTACATATGTATGTCTTCTATACAATCTTCTAAGTTGGTGTTTAATGAGGTGTGGACTGTGACCTGGCATTGGGTCATAGACAAATTTATCTTGGTCACAGCAGAAGTTTAGAGTGCCTGGGCCTTAACTCTAGTTTAGGCCTAGTGGCTTTTTGCTAAAAGAGTAAAAATCTCTGGAATAGATTTAGATCCAATATGTCCATAAAGCCTGGGATAGTGTTTTCAACTCTCTACCTCCACCCCTTCCCTGGTAAACTTTGACAAAAAAAAAATTCAAGTTTGTCATGGGGAAACTGGACATATTCTGGACATGAATGTAACAACCTTGGACTTTGACTAAAATTTGTTTTACAGCAGAATTGGTAAAAATTTATGCTACTGTCTTTCTTTATTCTGTAGAGCCATTAACATAAGGCCTAGGTAGATACAAATCTCAGGAATAAATCTAGATCCATAAGGCCAAGGATGGTGTTAAGTCCCTACCTCTACTCCTTCCCTAGTAAACTTTGATAAAAAGCATCAAATTTGCCTTGAGGTAAACAGTTACAAACCAAATGAAACCATATTCTTGATGTGACTGTGACAGCTTTGGACTTGGCCCCTTTTTTTTCTTCTTTTTTTTTAATACAGTAGAATTGGTAAAAAATGCCACTTACATTTACAACAGTGCTGAAATTTACAGCAATTTTTCTAAATTATTTGTCAAATATTGTAAAATTAAGAGGTGGCTTAATTTGTTTAGTGTTGGGGGTATACGCAGTGCCATGTCAATGGATATTAGAAGCTATAGAACTGAGGAGTATTTAAATCTCCCCCATTCCTTTTATTTGGCTTTCTATAGGGTAATGTACCAGTTACCAGCATGTAAAAGCATGATTCTGACTTTAAAATAAGATAGTTTGACTTACAGTCCACTAAAATTCTAAAACAATATGTCATTGTCAAGTACATATAGTGTATATGAACAATATTGTCATCTGAGCTTCAATTGCTACAAAGTAGATGATCTCAATCAACTGCCTAACTGTCATCATAAAAAATTCTCTAAAGATAGGATATTCCTGGTGAAATGGTCACCAACCAGTAACAGGTGCATTACCCAATGAGTTGACATTCTCTTAAGGTATTTGTAGGTGGTATATTTACTTTGAGGCAGTCAAAAACAAATGGCACTATTGTTTATACAAAACTTGTAAATTTAAATAATATCCATTTTATGCTCTTGCAATGGTGCCCACTTCTTGAATTTTAGAAGAGTGAAATGTCTTTTATGCCACCTATACTTACAAATAGTTGCTGACCATATGGAGTTGTAGACCATAAGGAAAAAATGGTTGGAAACTGGGAAGATTCTTTAAAATTTGGCCAAAAAACAAGTGAAGCTCGAATGAAATTGAAGGTTTTTCCTGGTCCTGATTCCACCTGAATGCCTGGATTCTGATACAATTCCTGATACAAAAAATGCTTATTTTTTTATTTGGTATTCATAAAAATTATAAGACTTTACATAGCAAAACCTATACTAATCAAGTTGGTATTAGACATGTTTCTGATTCAACAATTGTCTGTCAATAACTTGTACATTTCAGAATTACTATCTCAAAAAGTAATACCAAAGCATACTCAAAACTGAATAATGTGTCAAGAAGTTAAAGTTTCTTTTCGTCTGTGATATAGCTAGTAGACCCCAAACTAAGGATTGTGACCCCTTTAAAGGGTTTTGTCTTTGGTTATTATTAATTTAAAAAACTTTTTCCACAAAATAAGTTTTTCAAAGAAAAGTAAAGAACTTCATTAAACAAAAAATGAGCAAAAATAAAATCAAATAATCTACTAAGCATGAATCTACCACAAATCAGCATTGATAAATAAATGAAACCCAAAATGAACAGAAATGATAATAATTTATCAAGTCAAACTCAAAACGAGCAGAAATTAACATAAGTTGGGTGCAAAACCCCTATGCCTTCCCAAGGCCAGAACAAAATTTGCACTTAACTGAAACAATATAAATGTTTTTACTTTTATAACTTTAATAAATCAAATAACATTAACATTTTGATTACTAAATATCAGTATATGTATATTAAACTGGCAATGCACATTCATTTGTATTTTTTCAGTAAAGTGCAAATTTTGTTCTAGCCTTGGGAAGGCATAGGAGTTTTGCACAACCCTTGCACTGAGGGCTCTGAGGGGGTTATCATCCTAAAAAACCTATTTTCCTGAGTCGCTATCCAATCATTTTCAACTATTAAAAAAGGCACTAGCCCTTTCAATTTCCTATTGAATGAGCCCTTTTGAAGTTTCTACAACAACACTTTCAATAAAAACTTTATATGCCCTCAGGGCATAGCTTATAATCCTTGCCCTGAGGGTTTTGGGGGAGTGTCCTCCTCAAAAAATTATTTTCTATCTGGAAATCAACTATGCTGAACAAAATGGCTATCTCAAAATTTTGATTGGATGTATTTGGGGGAATGATGGGCATGGGGGGAGGGGCTAGTTGCCCTCCAATCACTTTCGACTATTAAAAAGGCCACTAGAACTCTCAATTTCCAATCAAATGAGCCCCTTCTGAAGTTCCTATGACGACCCCTTCCATATGAAGTGACCAGCTCTAAAAAAAATAGTACATTGTGCCAACATTGTTCTTATATGCCCTCAGGGCATAACTTAAAACCCTTGACCCAAGGGTTGTGGGGGAGTGTCCTCCTCAAAAAAATATTTTCTAACTGGAAATCAACTATGCTGAACAAAATGGCTATCTCAAAATTTTGATTGGATGTGTTTGGGGAAATGATGGGCATGGGGGGGGGGGGGGGCTAGTTGCCCTCCAATCACTTTTGACTATTAAAAAGGGCACTAGCCCTTTGAATTTCTAAACGAATGAGCCTTTTTTGAAGTTTCTACGGCAACGCCTTCTGTAAAAACCTTATATGCCCCAAGGGTATAACTTAAAACCCTTGCCCTTAGGGTTGTGGGGGAGTGCCCTCCTCAAAAATATTTTTTTTATCTGGAAATCAACTATGCTGAACAAAATGACTATCTCAAAATGTTGATTGGATGTGTTTGGGGGAATGATGGGCATGGGGGGGGGGCTTGTTGCCCTCCAATCACTTTCAACTATTTAAAAGAGTACTAGCCCTTTGAATTTTCAATCAAATGAGCCTGTTTTGAAGTTTCTATGACAACGCCTTCTATAAAAACCTGTATGGCCCCAGGGCATAACTTAAAACCCTTGCCCTGAGGGTTGTGAGGGAGTGTCCTCCTTGGGGCTAGTTGCCCTCCAATCACTTTTGACTATTAAAAAGGGCAGTCAAACTCTCAATTTCCAATCAAATGAGCCCCTTTTGCAGTTTCTACAATGACCCCTTCCATATGAAGTGCCCTGCTCTAAAGGAAAAAAATAATACATAGTATATTGTACCAACATCATTCTTATATGCCCTCAGGGCATAACTTAAAACCCTTGCCCCAAGGGTTGTGAGGGATTGTCCTCCTCAAAAACATATTTTCTATCTGGAAATCAACTATGCTGAACAAAATGGTTATCTCAAAATTTTGATTGGATATGTTTGGGGGAATGATGGGTGTGGGGGGGGCTAGTTGCCCTCCAATCACTTTTGACTATTAAAAAGGGCCCTAGCCACTCCAATTTCCAATCGAATGAGCCCTGTTCGAAGTTTCTATGACAACTCCTTTGATACGAAGTGCTGAGCTGAAGAAAAAAAAAAAAAAACACATTGTGCCCACATCATTCTTTACTTAGGCAGCACTAGTGCACTGCCTATGATTTGGTTAATTTACATGGTTCTTGTGCTGAAAAGGGCTGTGTCTCCTGGCAACATAAGTAATTTACAGTTCTTGTTGTATTTAACAGCTGTAGTTGACTACACGAATAAATTAGTTATATTCAAGGATGGGTGAAGAAACCAGGGGGATAGAGTAACTTCTTTTTCAAAGATGAATAATTTGTAGAATAGCTAATAAAATTATGTTTTCTTGTCTTAGAGCTAGAGATTTGGAATCTTCTTTTGTACATATCACAGCCAATCCCCAACTACCTTCCATTGGGTAGTCATGACCATCCAAAACTATTGCAAGTTAATTTGATGCTAAAAAAAAGTATTATGAAATTATCTACTCTAGTCTGCTTCTCTTGATCAATAGATTTTAAAAATAGGTTAACATTATTTTACATAGATTTATAAGCAAAATTTGAAATTTTGTTTAAAACTAGGACACATTTCTATATAAGTTAGCCTAATGTAACCTATGGTAAACAATTAAGTCTTATTAGTGTGACACACAATTAAATGTGACCATGTTGGACCATGGTTAAAATTGGTTTTGTGGCACCATTGGTAAAAGTGACAGCAGACTTTTCAACAATGCTACTATTTATTGTAATTTAGTCCAAAGTAGATGCTATGTTATTGTTCAAGTATTGTTGAATCAAACAATGTTTTAGTTTGTGAAATGTGTTTAAAGGGATAATGTTGGCATTAGTGGATATTAATGCTTTAATAGTCAGGGATGTGTATATATTTTTCTCAGTAGTTTTTATTGGTTGAATAAATAAGGAAAGTATTGTCCAAGAAGGGACTATTTTCCCTACCTCTCACCCATATGCTAACTCTTTCCTGGCACTGGGGCAATGTTTTGGTGGTGTGCCACTTGACGCCAGAACGCTAAGATTTTCTAAGCACTTAACTTAAATTACCTTAAATTGCAGCTAGGAGCAATCTAAAGATTTCTCCAACAAAATTTTAAACAAATTCTAATTTTCCAACAGTTTCAGGAAGTGCTGGCTGATGATTTACAGCCATAGGATATTAAACTTAGCAAAATTCAACTGTCTAATAGTTGCCACATTGGCAAGATGCATCTTTTTCTTTTATTTTATTTTATTTTTTTTTGCAGTCTGACCTGCAACAACAAATACAAGAGTATCCCAAACTGTGTGGGGTGCTCTGGTATTAGTTTTGTTCATAATTTTGTTGCTAGTATATTCAATGTGTTGGAATTTTTGGATGTATATTATAGTGGAAGTTCTCTTGATGGTTTTGACAGCAAATCTCTTTTGATTATCTGGGTTCCATAACAGCATAAAAAAGAAGTTGTAAAAATGTCTTTTTCAAAAAGAGAACAATTAAACTTACAATATCGTTTCCTGCAAAAAAAATAAAAAAATTCACTCTGGAGCCATGGGATTTTGCATTCCTTCTTTTGATCATTCACTTTTTTTTCATTTGACCAGCACTATCATTTTGAGATTTATCATAGAGAAATTGTTCATAAATGTATACAAACAGTGTAAAGGGAGAATTTGTCTAGGTAAGATGGAAAGATGTCTCCTTTTGACTTTTATTATCAGAGATGTGATTAAAAAATTAGTAGTTGGGTGGGCTCAAAGTGTTTGTGATAGCCTTAAACTATCCCAGATCTTGTGAAACCAATCTACAAGATGGGTGCTTTCCTACTAATCCTTGGGAAGACAATACCTCACTCTCTCAAATGCACTCTCTGATTGACATAATAAGTCAATAAAAAGTGCATACAGTAGGCCTATATCTTTCTTTCCTTTTTAGCCCCTCCAAATATTCTTCTTGACACTGCATCTAGTGAAACTTTGAAGGATGAACATCAATATTCAGCTACTGAATCACCACAGGATAATCAAGAAAAAGCAAGACAAATTCTACCTGTTTTAGATGCACAATCTGGCAGTTTAGATGGGGGTACATCATGCAAAACGTTTATTATTCATGATAACTTATCAGAGGAAAAAATTATTAGGTAACTTTTGTTCTTTGCTAATTGTCTCTAGAGTATGGGCATACCTTCACTTTCAGAGGAGGGGGATCTCTATCCCACAATAGATACAACGACCCCCCTCTCTTTCTAGACAGCTGTAAACATGTCCAGTCTTTAAAAAGTAACATTGCAGAATTTTATAAGAAAAGAGGGGAAGATCAACCCTCCCCCTTATCTTTACTTTCTAGGCCGAACCCTCCAGTTCTTCTAGGGTAGAGGGAGTCCTCTTGGTTTGGACACATTTTAGTTGAGTAATGTCCCCTCTTGTATGACCCTAAGGAGTGGTTATAATGGTTACTTTAAAATTTACTTTTTATCCCCCACCTTCCCTTTCTCTTACTTGTGTCTACATTTTCCTATGGGTTTATGCACCTTTCTCCTGCAGGGGGGGGGGGGGGGGTGTTGCTCAGGATTGGGAGAAGCGAATTTTTTTTTTATTTTTTTTAGGTGAGATTTTGTAAACAATCTCTGGGTGGAATCTCCCTTCCACTGTATACACAGTAATAGTATAATAGTAAATTTTGATAGTCATTAGAGCTTTATGCAAGTTGCATTTGGGAATAAATGAACAACTTTAGTGGCTGGGATTCCTTAGGCTTTTGAACTCATTCATATTAATTGCTTAGATAAAAAGTGTATTTGATATTTTGTTCTTTTCTTCTTAATTGTCTTTATAATTGGTATTTTTGAAACTGGCAGAATTGATATCTATACATGATCCTAGCTGCTTCTTTCCTCTCAGATAACTACCAGAAAAAAGATGTATATAAGATAGGAAAAAAAGAAATATTCTAAAGAACAAAGAAAGAAAACCCAATGAAGAAACAAACAAAACGAGACTATGGCCAATAGAGAGAAGATAAAAAAAAACAACTCGGATATTTCGCTTGTATAAAACGAGCTGTTTATAGCGCAAAAGAAATAAAGATTAAAAACTAAAATCACCACCAATATTAAACTACAATTGTCACAACAGATTCACATAGGTGACTGTCACAAATAGGGCTACTTCGATGAGAATACCAAAGCAACAGGATAAAAATATATAAAATGGAAATTAAGTTAATTATTTTATTGCGAAATAATCCTGTTGTTTGCTATCATTTGTACAATTCTCCGTGGTCATGTATTTAATTAATTAAAAAAAAACTTTTTCAACAAAATAAGTTGTTTTTTTTTAAGTAAAGAACTTCATTAAACCAAAATGAACAAAAATAGAATCAAATAATCTACCAAGCATACAACTACCGCAAATCAGTATCAATAAATAAATGAAACCCAAAACAAACGGAAATGAAAATAAATAACAGAGTCAAACTCAAATGAGCAGAAATTAATATGATTAGGGTTCTAAAGCCCAAGCTTACTAAAAGCCAGAATGTAACTTGTACTTGAAATTCAAATGAATTTAATGAAAAAAAATGTTCATTGTCAGTTTAATATACATAAATATTTGGGAAATGATGGGCAGGGGGGATTCTCCAATTACTTTTGACTATTAAGAAGGGCAATAGCCCATTCAATTTCCAATCGAATGAGCCCTTTTTGAAGTTTTTACGACAACGCTTTTTATAAAGACATTATATGCCCCCAGGGCATAGCTTACAACCTTAGTCCTGACGGCTGTGCGGGGGGGGGGTGTCACCCTCAAAGGGGGGTGTCACTTGTCTCTAATTTCCAGAACTTTCAAGTACGTTGAACAAAATGGCTATCTCAAATTTTGATTGGATGTGTTTGAGGAAATGTTGGGCGTGAGAGGGGGTTAGTTGCCCTCCAATCACTTTTGACTATTAGAAAGGGCACTAGCCCTCTGAATTTCCAATTGAATGAGCCCTTTTTAAAGTTTCTACAACAACGCTATATATAAAAAACCTTATATGCCCCCAGGGAATAACTTACAACCTTGGCCCCGGGGCTCTGGAGGGTTTGTCATCCTCAAAGAAATAATTTTCAGAACTTTCAACTACGTTGAACAAAATAGCTGTCTCAAAATTTTGATTGGGTGTGTGTGGGGAAATGATAGGAGTGAGAGGTTGGTTAATTGCCCTCCAATCACTTTCGACTATGAAAAAGGGCACTGGCCCTTTGGATTTCCAATTGAATGGGCCCTTTTTGAACTTTCTATGACAACGCTATCTATAAAAACCTTATATGCCCCCAGGGCATAACTTACAACCTTTGTCCTGGGGGCTCTCGGGGTTTCGTCATCCTCAAAGACATAATTTCCAGGATTTTCAACTACGTTGAACAAAATGGCTATCTCAAAATTTTGATTGAATGTGTTTGGGGAAATGGTGGGCTTGAGGGGGGGGGGGGGGTAGTTGGTCTCCATTGACTTTCGACTATTAAGAAGGGGCACTAGCCCCTTTTTAACAAAAAGACCTTATAGACCCCCAGTTACTTTCTATGAAAACCTTATAGGGCCCCAGGGCAGAACTTACAACCCTTACCCTGAGGGCTCTGAGGGGGTTATCATCCTCAAAGACCTAATTTCCAGAACTTTCAACTATGTTGAACAAAATGGTTATCTCAAATTTTGATTGGATGTGTTTGGGGAAATGGTGGGCGTAGAAGGGGTATTAGTTGCCTTCCAATCACTTTTCGGCTATTAAAAAGGGCACAAGCCCTTCCAATTTCCAATCAGATGAGTCTTTTTCGAAGTTTCTACGACAAATCCTTCGATACAAAGTGCCCTGGTCTAAAAGAAAGAAAGAAACCAAAAATAATACATTGTGCCAACATCGTTCTTTACTTAGGCAGCGCTATTGCGCTGCCTATTGATTTTGTAAAATCTTAATACCATCGTTAACAACTGGTTCATTTTCCAGAAGAATGTTATAAATTGGATCACTATTTAAATTTCCTGTATTTATTGAAACATTAGCAAACATGTGTTTTTTTTTTATTTCAATAACCCCCCTCACCACTGAGTAAAACCTCTATCATTAGAAATGACCATGGCATCATCAAATTGTCCATGATGATCAGGGTTGAAGAAATATGTTCTGCCAAAGCTTAAACAAAGGTTTCAGGAGGCTTGCTCAATTACAGAGCTTTTTCTGTTGAAGGCAATGGAAAACAGTTTTTCATTGATGAAAAAGTGTCGGTTTCCATCAATAGTAGCAAACAACAGGATTATTTTGCAATAGAATAGTCAACCCAATTTCCATTTTATGCTCTTATCCAGTTGCTTTGGTGTTTTCATCAAAGTAACTATTAGTGACAGTGACCCATGTGCATCTGTTGTGACAATTGTAGTTTAATATTGGTGGTGGTTTTTATGTGTTTTTAGTTTATTTTAGTTTTTTTTATCTTTGTTTGTTTTGCGCTGAAGACGCCTCGTTTTTATACAGGTCGTTTTGGTTTTTTACCTTTTCTCTATTGGAAGTAGTCTCGTTTTGTTTGTTTCTTCAATGAGTTTTGTCTCTTTGTTCTTTGGAATGGCTGGCCAGTTCGGCTTAAGATCTTTCATTAAGAAATATTCCTATTTCAATTCCCCCCAGAGCCCCTGAGGGCTCTGGGGTGAGGGGTTGTTGTCCTCAAATATATAATTTCTGGGCCTTTCAACTACGTTGAACAAAATGGCTATCTCAAAATTTTTATTGGATGTGTTTGGGGAAATGGTGGGCGTGGGAATTTTTGGAAAACGGGGGATTTTATTGCCCCCCCCCCCTGCCATATTCATTCAGCATTCGAAGGGTGAACATCGATTTGATACCAAGTGAGAGCGTTGCGATAGTGAAATAATACGAACGATTCAGATAAAGGACTGTGTGGAGTATGGTCAGGAGATTGGATTTTTTTTTTTTTTTTTTGACTGGATTGTTATTACTCGGTGACGTCACTGATTAGTTATTGTTACAATGCAAGCGGATAGAGGTGATTCGACAATGAACAGTCAGTTTCTACAAGAGATAAATTTTAAGCTGGATTTGCTGCCGGAATTGACATAAAAAATGGACGCTCTCCCGAAACTTATGGAAAGTGTAACTTCTGTCGAGGCACAGTTAGCACAAGTGAATGTTCAGCTAAAATCGAACGCAGAAGCTAACTAGAACTGAAAAGTGAATTGATACTGGTTCGCCAAAATTTACAGTCAGCCACGCTTAGAGCTGACCGTTTAGAGGATGAGTTGCGGCGCAGCAATGTTATAATCTACAACTTTGAAGCGGTGGATCCGAGAAGGTATACCCTTAGTGAAGAGATTGTGAAGGTTTTGAACGACGTAATTCCCAATTTGTGCCTCACCCGCAGTGATGTAAGAGACTCTTTCCGATTGAAGGCGGGTCCTATTGTTCTAAAGCTGAATTCAATGGATTTAAGAAATATGATTTTAAGGGAAATCCACTTCTACGAGAATATGGACTTTCTGCTGCACCCGATTATAGCCCCGCCCAGCGTGAAGCTAGAAAGCACCTCAGAGTAGAAATGAATAAAGCTCTCTCTGAAGGTCATTCTGCCTATCTCAGGGTGTCAAACTCTATGTGAACGATGTTATGTTTAAATATGATGAGCTATCGAATAAGGTTATAAAGGAGAAGACTCCGCGCACCACGCAAAAAGTACAAAAGGCAAGTGAAGTTGTTATTCGAGGAAATGCGGAAGACAATTCGGGTAGAGATGCAACAATGTCTGATAGCGATGCAGAAACAGTAGTTGAAGTTGATGTGAATAACCCCGCACCTACTGGCAGTAAAACCTACCATAAAGACACTATTTTAGCGAGGTCTCCATTAAAGGGTAATGATAAGAAGACGCGAAAATTTTCGGAAGTTATTAGTCCTGAAGAACAGTCAAGGGGAAAGAGTAGGAATGTTTCCAGGCGAGTGTCGCCCACGGGTGGTTGGCCAAATAGAGTTGGTTGGTGCGTGTCGAGGGGCCCCCGTGGAGGTACCCCCTATAGTAACAGATATCGTGACTATTACCGCATTACTCCGGAAGATTCAGATTTTGATGCAGCTAATACCGAAGAGCGACAGGTACGCAGTGACTAGGAAAAACACGGCCATATACATCGAATAAGTTTAGTAACCTGGAACGTACAAGGTGTGAAAAATAAAGTGAAACAGATTAGTGAAGATTTAAAGTCAATCGATACTATAGGGTTAGTTGAAACATGGCATAGCGCAAGTGACCCTCCGGTATGCGACGGTTTTAGTGTTGAGCACGTTGCGCGAAAGCCAGCTGGAAACATGCGCTGCTATGGAGGGATAACCGTGTTACTAAGTAAAGCTCGTTTCCGGAGTTATCATAGAATCGCAAGTAATTCAGAGAACATTCTGTGGGTACGATTGGAGTTAGCTAGAAACAAATGGATGACTTTAGGATCTGTGTATATAGCGCCTCAGAATAGTTCCTATAATAGAGAGGAAACATGGGATGTGTTAGCTGAAGAGTTAAGTAGACTAAGAAGGGATTTTACAGAGGATGTTTCTGTTGTTATGGGGGATTTTAACGCTTATACGGGTGCTGTATTAGAAATGGAGAGTGTCTCGTTCCGAGAAGTGCCAGACTTGGTTCCATCTGAGTAGGCCATCTGACTATTCCTATCTGAGTAGTGTCTCGTTCCGAGAAGTGCCAGACTTGGTTCCATCTGAGTGGGCCTATGGAATGCCTAGAAGTAGCAGAGATATGGATAGGAGGGTGAATTGTTGGGGGAGAAGGCTCTTGGAGCTCTGCTCGGAGAATGGTCTAATAATTGGGAATGGGAGATTTGGAACTGATGGGGGAGTAGGGGAGTTCACCTGTATGTCGGGAGCTCGTCCGAGTCTGATAGATTATGTGTTGATTGACAGTGGGCTTGCAGCTCAATCAGTTGACGTTGAGGTACTTCAGTAAGTTGGTTCAGACCACTGGCCAGTTAAGTTAGAGTTGGGTATAGAGGTTGAAGGTAAGAGGAGCGGTATTGCAAAGAGGTATGAGACAGTCGGTCAAGAGAAGGTTAGAGTTCGAAAAGCGTTAAAAAGAGATTGGAATAATAAAGAAATTGATAATATGAATGAGATAATAGCGAGACCGGAAGTAATGGATAGATTAGAGGAGATTAGAAATCTAGATTGCGGTGCTGAGGAAGTCCTTGCCGAGTTATGTGAGTTTGTGCTCCAGTGGTCTAGTAAAGCGGTAGAAAGGAAAGTTAAATCAGGAGATAAAGGATATTATGATGAGGAATGTAGAAGGTTAAAGCAGGAGGTAGAAACAGAATTAGAAATTGTTAGGCAGTGCCAGGATGAAGAATTGCGGCTAGAAGCGTTGAATTTTTATAGAGTTAAGAATAGGGAATATAAGAAATTGCTGAAGAGGAAAAGTCGGGAATGGGATAGTTTAGAAAGGAAAAAGATGATGGAGGATTTTATACTAGGGAATGTTAAAGAATTTTGGAGTAGAATGAGAAAGGAAAGAGCTAATATTTCAGGTCGAACTCCTTCACCGGAGTCGTGACCTGGTTATTTTGAGAATTTAGAAGGAGATTGTGAAGGGCTAGAAGAGGATAGTCAGTCGGCATGTTCAGATGAAAGTATTTTCCTGCTGCAGGAGAAGGATTATGAATTAGTAGGGGAAGTAACAAGAGAGGAGGTTAGAGAAGTAGCTAGTAAGATGAAAGGAGGTTCAGCACCAGGTTTGGATGGGATACCAGCCTGGGTGGTTAAGAAATTTTTGTCGGTGTTTTTGTCGATATTAGTTATAGCATTTAATAGTATTGTATCTACTGGTAAGTGGCCAGAATTATGGAAGACTTCAGTTGTTATACCGCTTTTTAAGAAGGGGGACCCTAGCTCGAATGATAACTATAGGCCCATAAGTCTAGCACTAGTTTTTAGTAAAGTGTTAGAGAAAATTTTAGATAGGAGGCTAGATAGGTGGTTAGATAAAAATAAGATTATAAATGAAGAGCAAGGAGGATTTAGGAAAGGTTGTAGTACAGCAGATAGGGCATTTGTGCTTAGAGCTTTAGTCAATAAGTATGGAACAGGGAATAGCCGTCTATATGCAGCTTTTTTAGACCTAAGAAAAGCTTTTGATAATGTTGAGAGGGTGCTTTTGGTAGATATTCTTAGAAGTATAGGATTGCCTAGTATTTTTGTGAGGTTATTTACTAGCATGTATTGCGGAACTAAGGCGGTAGTAAAGGTAATAGATCAGGGTTTTTCCAGAGTATATAGAAACCGTAAAGGGGTAAAGCAAGGTAGTGCTCTTTCCCCCCGTTTGTTTTCTATATTTATAAATGATTTAGTTCAGTTTTTGGAAAGAAGGTGGGCTCCGACAGTGGGTCTTGGCTCAAAATTATTTTCAGTTTTGCTTTTCGCTGATGATAGCGTACTTTTAGCTAAGTCTGCCCAGGAATTACAGAGTTTGTTAGATCTTGTTGCAGATTACTTAGATCTGAAGAAGCTCCAACTTAATGTCAAGAAGACAGAAATTGTTATTTTTGGTAAAAGAAAGGATAATGAAAGTAATGGTAAGTTTATGTTTAAAGGAGATGAAATAAAGATAGTTGAAAATTCAAAATATTTAGGTTTTGTATTTCAAAATAATGGTAGTTGGTGTGCCCACATTAAAGAGTCAGTAAAAAGGGGGAAAGCGGCTATATCGACGGTTTTTACGAATGGTACAGTTATGGGTATTAAAAGTCTAGCAATGCATAAGAGAATATTTTTAACGAAGATTATGCCAGTTATTCATTATGGTGGGGAATTATGGGGGATGGAAGCGGCAGAACAGCTGGAGACCCTTCAGATAAGTTATTACAAAAGGCTTTTCGTCGTCCATAGAACTACGCATACCCAGTTTTTGAAAGGGGAGCTAGGGCTTTTTTCGCTCCGTAAACATAGACTAGTTCAGGTAGTTAGATTTTGGAGGAAGTTAGTGCAGGTACCACGAGGTAAACTTATTAGAGAGGCCTATGAAGAGCTACTTGCTTCAGGGCGTAAGAGGTCGTGGCCGTTTAGGGTTAAATCCTTATTAGACAGATTAGGATTGTCATATATATGGAATGATGGTAGAGGCCCCGCTAATAGTCAGATTGATATAATAGGAATAGTTAAACAAAGATTGGAAGATCAGGAGATACAGACATGGGGAAATGAAATTGAGAGATCCGAGACATTAAGCGTTTATAAGGAAGTGAAAAAGGTGTTTGGCCCGGAGATTTACTTTAAATTTAATTTGCCAAGTAAGTATTTGTCATATTGGTTGCAGGTGCGGGCCAACTGCTTGCCTATAAGATGGAGGAGTAAAGTATTTGAGAGAGGTAAGGGGTTCCCGGCGTCTAGGTACACGTGTCCCATTTGTAATATTGAAGAGGAAAATCTAGACCATTTTCTGTGCTGGTGCCAGGGGCTTACTGATTTGAGGGAGGGTATTTTGGGGAAAAGTAATTTTTCACTTCGGGGTATTTTGTCTCTGACGGTACCTAGCCTCTTGTGTAGATTATGTACATTTGTGGATCAGGCACTAAAGATAAGAAAGGAACTATTGTGAAGAAGATTTGTTAGGGTTTGGAAAAAGAAGGCTGAAGGGAGTTTTACTTTTGTTTTCCTGTTATATTTGATGTATAGTGTATATGGCCCTGTATAAAGGCTTTGGAATACACGACTATTATTATTATTATTATGTGTGTGACATTGTGTGTAATTATGTGAGTTAGTTTTTATAGTATTATGTGTGCTTTTGTGCTGCAATTGTTATGTTATTTTATTTTTATTTGCTATGGGCTATGTTTAGTTATTGTTATATATGTTATTATCATGTATTTTGACTATATATGCAACTGTGTTTGTTTTTGCCATGGCCCAAAGAGGCTTTTGTTTTGCAATAAATATCTATCTATCTATAAAGTTTTCATTGAAAGCGCTGTCGTAGAAACTTCAAAAGAGCTCATTCAGTTGGAAATTGAAAGGGCTAGTGCCTTTTTTAATAGTTGAAAGTGATTGGATAGCGACTAACGCCCCTCTCACGCCCACCATTTTCCAAAACACATCCAATCAAAATTTTGAGATATCCACTTCAACGTAGTTGAACGTTTTAGAAATTAGGTCTTTTAGGATGATAACCCCCTCAGAGCCCTCAGTGCAAGGGTTGTAAGTTATGCCCTGGGGGCAAATAAGGTTTATATAGAAAGTTGTTGCATAAATCATAGGCAGCGTGATCGCGCTGCCTAAGTAAAGAACGGGGACACTCGAGAACGAGACAAGAAACGGGGACTAAGTAAAGAGAAGGACACTCCCCCACAGTCCTCAGGACAAGGGTTTTGAGTTATGCCCTGGGGGCATATAAGAACGATGTTGGCACAATGTATTATTTATTATTTTTTCCTTTAGAGCAGGGCACTTCGTATCGAAGAAGTTGTCGTAGAAACTTCAAAAAGCGCTCATTCAATTGGAAATTGGAGTGGCTTGTGCCCTTTTTAATAGTCGAAAGTGATTGGAAGTTGACTAACACCCCTTCCACGCCCACCATTTCCCAAAACACATCCAATCAAAATTTTGAGATAGCCATTTTGTTCAGCGTAGTTGATTTCCAGATAGAAATCATGTTTTGAGGACAGTCCCCCTTAGGGCAAGGGTTGTAAGTTATGCTCTGGGCGGCATATAAGGTTTTTTATAGAAGGCGTTGTCGTAGAAACGTAGAAAAAAGGCTCATTCGATTGGAAATTCAAAGGGCTAGTGGCCTTTTAAATAGTCGAAAGTGATTAGAGGGCAACTAACTCGCCTCTCACGGTCACCTTTTCCCCAAACACATCTAATCAAAACTTTGAGATAGCCATTTTATTCAACGTAGTTTTAAGTTCTGGAAATTAGGTATTTGAGGATGACAACCCCCCCCCCCCACAGCCCTCAGGGCAAGGGTTGTAAATTACGCCCAGGGGGCATATAAGGTTTTTATATAACGTGTTGTCGTAGAAACTTCAAAAAGGGCTCATTCGATTAGAAAGTGAAATGGAAAGCATTTTGAACTCGATTAGAATTCGAAAGTGATTGGAAAGCAACTAACACCCCTTCCACGCCCACCATTTCCCCAAACACATCCAATACAGATTTTGAGATAGCCACTTTGTTCCTCGCAGTTCAAAGTTCAGGAAATTATACCTTTGAGCAGGACACTCCCCCTACAGTTTTCAGGGAGAGGGTTATAAGTTATGCCCTTGGGTTATATAAGGTATTTATTGAATTCTTTGTCGTAGAAACTTGAAAAAGGGCTCATTCGATTGGAAATTCAAAGGGCTAGTGCCCTTTTTAATAGTCGAAAGTGATTGGAGGGCAGCTAGTCCCCCCCATCATTCTCCCAAACACATGCAATCAAAATTGTGAGACAGCCATTTTATTCAGCGTAGTTGATTTCCAGATAGAAAATATGTTTTTGAGGAGGACACTCCCCCGCTACCCTCAGGGCAAAGTTTTTAAGTTATGCCCTGGGGGCATATAAGGTTTTTATAGGAGGAGTTGTCCTAGAAACTTCAAAATATGCTCATTCGATTGGAAATTCAAAGGGCTAGTCCCTTTTTAATAGTCGAAAGCGATTGGAGGGCAACTAGCCCCTCCCCCACGCCCATCATTCCCCCAAACACATCCAATCAAAATTGTGAGATAGCCATTTTGTTCAGCGTAGGCTAGTTGATTTCCAGATAGAAAATAAGTTTTTTTAGGAGGACACTCCCCCACAACCCTCAGGGCAAGGGTTTTAAGTTATGCCCTGGGGGCATATAAGGTTTTTATAGAAGGCGTTGTCGTAGAAACTTCAAAACAGGCTCATTCGATTGGAAATTCAAAGGGCTAGTGCCCTTTTTAATAGTCGAAAGCGATTGGAGGGCAACTAGCCCCTCCCCCACGCCTATCATTCCCCCAAACACATCCAATCAAAATTGTGAGATAGCCATTTTGTTCAACGTAGTTGATTTCCAGATAGAAAATAGGTTTTTGAGGAGGAAACTCCCCCACAACCATCAGGGCAAGGGTTTCAAGTTATGTCCTGGGGTATATAAGGTTTTTATAGAAGGCGTTGTCATAAAAACTTCAAAACAGGCTCATTCGATTGGAAATTCAAAGGGCTAGTCCTTTTTTAATAGTCGAAAGTGATTGGAGGGCAACTAATCCCCCCCCCCACGCCCATCATTCACCCAAACACATTCAATCAAAATTTTGAGATAGCCATTTTGTTCAGAGTAGTTGATTTCCAGATAGAAAATATGTTTTTGAGAAGGACACTCCCCCAAAACCCTCAGGACAAGGGTTTTAAGTTATGCCCAGGGGGCATATAATGTTTTTTATAGAAGGCGTTATCGTAGAAACTTCAAAAAAAGCTTATTCGATTGGATATTCAAAGGGCTAGTGCCCTTTTTAATAGTCGAAAGTGATTAGTGATATTTTTTGTTGTTGTTGTTTTTTAGACCAGGGCACTTCGTATCGAAGGAGTTGTCGTGGGAACTTCGAAAGGGGCTCATTTGATTGAAAATAGAAAGGGCTGATGCCCTTTTTAATAGTCGAAAGTGATTGGAGGGCAACTACTTCCCCTTCCACTCCCACCTTTCCACGCCCACCGTCCCATTTGCCCATTATGTTTAAAAACTAAATGTTGCCTTAAGATTAAATCAAAATGCACTGTGATAATGCTAATTCCCAATAAGGCATCTCAGCAGTATCCCAAGACCGACTGAGGGTATTAAGTTCAAACTTACGAGGCTACTTCTGATCTTAAAATTTAACCAAATCAAAGTAGCGTAAGTGTATCCAAGCTATCAAAGAAAGTAAACAGATTTTTTTTTGCGAATGGTATCAAGTTTTCCATTTCAGGTCTACTAGAGGAGGTATGAAACTAAATTAAACAGTACTATTTGTGTCCAGATTTTTAAAAGGGTGTATGTTGTTAAAAATTGCTGAAAATTTGTCTCCAGCGTACAAATAGCAGGCCAAACTATAAAGTCTTAAACAACGAAAAGATTTAAAGTGTTATTTTATTTTACCCTGACAAAACTATGTCAATATAAAACGAACAGAAATTAGTTAAAAAAAACTTTCCACAAAATAAGTTTTTCAAAGAAAAGTAAAGAACTCCCATTAAACAAAAAATGATCAAAAATAAAATCAAACAATCTACCAAGCGTGAAACTACCACACATCAGTATTGATAAATAATTGAAACCCAAAACGAACAGAAATTACAATAAATAGCCGAGTCAAACTCAAAACGAGGAGAAATTAACATAAGTTGGGCGCAAAACCCCTATGCCTTCCCGAGGCCAGAACAAAATTTGCACTTTACTGAAAAAATACAAATGAATGTGCATTGTCAGTTTAATATACATATACTGATATTTAGTAATCAAAATGTTAAAATTATTTGATTTATTGAAGTTATAAAAGTAAAAATATTTATATTTTTTTCAGTAAAGTGGAAATTTTGTTCTGGCCTTGGGAATGCATAGGGTTTTGCGCCCAACTTATGTTAATTTCTGCTCGTTTTGAGTTTGACTCGGTTATTTATTGTAATTTCTGTTCGTTTTGGGTTTCGCTTATTTATCGATGCTGATTTGTGGTAGTTTCACGCTTGGTAGATTATTTGATTTTATTTTTGATCATTTTTTGTTTAATGGAGTTCTTTACTTTTTTTTGAAAAACTTATTTTGTGGAAAAAGTTTTTTAATTAATCTCGGGGAAATACGATGTGTGGGGGGGGGACATCCACCCTCCGATCACTCTGAATCTCGAAAAGGGCACTCAAACTTCTGATTACGAATCCAATGAGCTCTATTGAAAGTTTATATCATCACCCTTTCTATATATACCTTATATGCCCCAGGGCATAACTTACAACCATTGCTCAGAGGGCTCTGGGGTGGGGGGTCGTCATTCTCCAAGACATAGTTTCCGGATGTTTTAATTAAGTTGAACATAATGGCCATCTCAAAATATTGATTGGATGTGTTTGGGGAAATAGTGGGTGTGGGAGGAGGGCTTGTTGCCCTCCAATCACTTTTGGCTATTAAATAGGGCACTAGCCCTTTGAATGTCCAATCGAATGATCTCTTTTCGAAGTTTCTAAGACAACAATGGGCCATCTCAAAATTTCTATCAGATGCTTTTTGGGAAAATGCGAGGTGTGTATGTATGGGGAGGGGGAGGGTATCCACCCTCCGATAAATCTGAATCTCAAAAATGACACTGAAAATTCCGATTAGTAATCCAATGAGCCCTCTTCGAAGTTTATACGATCACTCTTTCTATATATACCTTATATGCCCTCAGGGCATAAGTTGTAACCCTTGCTCTGAGGGCTGCGGGGGGGATTGTCATCCTCAAACATATAATTTCTGGACCTTTGAATTAGGTTGAACAAAATGGCTATCTCAAAATTTTGATTGGATTTGTTTGGGGAAGTGGTGGGCGTGGGAGGGGAGTTATTTGCCCTCCGATTACTTTCGATTATTAAAAAGGGCACTACCCCCTTTAATTTCCAGTCGAATGAGCCCTTTTCGAAGTTTCTACGACAACTCCTTCGATACGAAGTGCCCTGGTCTTAAAAAAAGGTACATTGTGCCCCACATCGCTCTTTACTTAGGCTTCGCTATTGCGCTGTCTGTGATATGTGGTAAGGCACCATGACCATTACATAGCAACAATGGCTTCTCAGGGACATTTTCATTCCACATCGAGAGCGATTCGATAAATTGACATTTGTTTGCCTAAAAAGGCCACAAAAAAAATGCAACGAGCAAAATATGAACTTTCAACATCGTAAACAAATTTACCTAAAAACTATCCTATAATGCCGTTCAAGTTTCAATGGGCTCCATAATTACCCTGAAGAATCACTCCGACACATAAAAGTGCTCATAACGTTTGCTTCTAATGACACTTATCAGCCACTCTTCATCTTATTTTCCACACCAAAAGTTATTGTCTCTTAAATCCTTCTATGTTAAACACACATCAAATAAAATGCGCTTTTATTCATGCATTCAATGGCATAACTAGTTTAGGTTCCACCCGGGGCTGACTTAACAAGTGCCGATCCTTGCCGAGTTCAATGAGTAAAAAACTCAGCATTGTTTAAATTGACCGGTTCTATGCGAATACACCCCCCCCCCGGTGAATACCCCCCCGGAAAATACCTCCTCGGAAAATACCCCCCCACCCGCGGAAAATACCCCCCCCCCGAAAAATACTCCTCGTAGAATCACCCCCCCCCCCCAAAAAAAAGTACCCCCCGTGGAAAATAAGGCTTTCTAAATTTGAGAATTTTATTTGAGTTTTATTTTTTTAATTTCCGTAGGGGGATGGAATTTTGGTACTTGTGTATTATGCGCCACTCACTCAAGTTTACGCTGTGTAAAATTCGAGAACACGCTGGTTTTTTTTGTTAGTTTCTTCGTTACTTTAGAAATAAATTTGCGCTATAGATTTTCACATTAGGGGGGGGGGGGTAAGGATAACGGGTCTGCATGCAAAATGTGTTTGGTACAATTATTCTGCATTTTAGATAGATAGACAAATAAGTGTATTTTAAAGCCAAATAGACGGTCATGAGCACAGTAAAATAACATAAATGAATATAGTGATTGGGGGGGGGTGTTTAACCCCCCTCCCCAAAAAAAATGCCCTCCCCCACGAAAAATACCCCTTCCCATAGAAATATCCTCTGGACAATTCAATCCTGGCGAAGATTTACCCAGGACAATTACCCTTAACATCCCCACGCGTAAAATTAAATCGGCAAAGAGAAAGCAATACATAAAGAAATTACGTAAATGAATTCTTGCAAAGTCACCCAGCGTAAAATTTCTTCTTAAAATTTCATCTCCTGGAAACTATTTAAAATTCTCCCTGCCACTATATTCATTTACGTAATTTTACTTTGTTCATGTCCGTTTATTTGGCTTTAAAATACACTTATTTGTCTATCTATCTAATATATGCAGAATAATTGTACCAAACACATTTTGCATGCAGACCTGTTATGCTTACCCCCCTCCCCCCCCCCCTAATGTGCAAATCTATAGCGTAAATTTATTTCTAAAGTAACAAAGAAACTAACAAAAAAAAACGGTGTGTTCTCGAATTTTACCCAGCGTAAACTTGAGTGAGTGGCGCATAATACACAAGTACCAAAATTCCACCCCCCTACGGAAATTAAAAAATAAAACTCAAATAAAATGCTTAAACTTGGAAAGCCTTATTTTCTACGGGGTATTTTCCGGGGGGGGGGGTAAACGCCGGACACCAAATTGACCATAATGATAACAGTAATACAACCTGATTGAATGTATTCTATCAATGAACAGATTCTGATAACACTAACACTTGTTCATTAATTCTGAAAATCATAGTTTAATTTACTGAAATACAAGTGGCGTGAACTTCTACCAGGTTTAAGGAATGACAAGTACAAGGATTAATTTTTCTTTGGATTGATGGCTTTTATGTGTGCTTGAATTCCTGGGTCATTGCTGCTGCATTGTTGTAAGCATGACCTCTGCAGTTTTGGATGTTGAGTCCATCTGCCTCAATTTTTTTCCAATAGTAACTTAGTTAGCTCTTCAGACGAGTTCTCTTTAGGTTTCGATACAGTCTAGGGAAGATTCCACAGTAATAATATTAAATCCATCCATCTTCAAGTAACGTAAAACCTAACTGGCTTGATTTTTGCAGGATATTTTTACAGGATTGCATGTTGATTGCGTGAAGCGTACTATTTCCTTCATACTCATACAATCCTTGTCCCCAAAACCACAGAAGATTGTATTAAATGTAAACTGGTACAGCAGGCCATCGTTCAGTATTGCTGTAAAACGGGAGATTGATGGAAAAAGGCAGGAGATCATTAAGAGGGATGGTGCGCTGGGAGCCAGACGTCAGAATAAAGGCACGATATTTTTTTTTTTAGCTGCGTGCTGGTAATTGTTCGTGCTTTTTAGTTTCGTGGCCTTCGTGTACGGTTTTGGGACTCGTTTTTAGGGAGTCAAGAGGGTAAGACTATGCCCGGAAATCCTGGCCCCTATTGCGATGGTTCCGTTGCTGCTGTATTGTTAGGGCCTCACAATAAACTGATGTGGTGTATGGTACTTTTAACCCGCAATACCCCAAAGATTGCATTAATTTTTTAAGGTCTCTAGTGGCTGGATGTGTCATCTCTAGGGAAGTGAACCTGTTGCGGTTCGCCATGCCCCACCTCTGCTCACGCCACTGCATGCATCCACATATTATGCATGTATAAGGGCCTTCTTTTTATGACCGTCCCATATATATTTTTTTCTCCAAAAAAAGCAATCAGCCCTGCATTCAATAATTCACCTTGACCCCTTTTCTTTGAATCCACCTTAAAGAAATACATTCTCCCCAAGTTTCTTTCGGCTGACAATATGTTTTCTAGGATTTTACTGCTTTCACCTTTCCTCACTATGTCTGAATTTTCTAGCCTTTCAAAATATTTTCAACCTTTTTGAAATGCTATTATTTCTTCCATATGGTTGTCTTTTGCCCCTGAAATTCCAGACCCATTTTCCACCATAAAATTTCTCGTATGTACTTCCTATGAAACCTTTTCTGTGCATAGTTTTAGTTTTATATTGTTGACAAATAGAGACACAAATCCTCTCGTCTACGCTCCTTTAATCCAAATTTATTGAGGAAGCAACCATAGGATAGTTGGCCTTTCCTTACAACAATTCTTAATGGTAGTTCTTGCACCGAGTATAAAAAATGATGTTGGTTAAACTTATCTCTAATAAGAGATGCTTGATCAGGGTGTACTGACCACCCCAACATGCCTATATTCATTGCATTCAAGGTAAAGGAGGAGGTTCTATTATTGAGTGAATGGGTCTCATAGCATCTACAGTGTTATTTCAAACATTATTCTTGCAGGAGTCCAACATCCTTCTCAGTTGAAGATTTAATTAATCAGCAAGTCACGAGTACTCCTGATAAAAGGAACACACTTCCTCGATGTAGAGATGGGGGAAATTTTTCAAATTTAGACTGCTATTTACCAAAAGATGACCCACCAGAGAAACGTTCTCATATCAGAAGTGCCTTGAGTTCTGCCTTTAAGGAAAAAACAAGCGTCTTCCATGAAATGACCAAAGAAATGGGACGCTTGAATATTTTGGACAGGTAATAATTAACGGATTTAAATAAGCTATATTTCTGTAAAGCTATGTTGCACCGTAACTCCACTAAAGGTAGTACCGGATAATTAGGTATAAAATGGTATGGCTTGTTTTTTTTTTTTTTTTTTTTTTTTTTTTGTGGGGTTGATGCTTCCATTGTAGCTTGAATTTCTTGCTTTTTCCTTTATTTTGACAAATTTCTTCCGTGAAATAACAAAACAAACGGACCAACGGACCACTTGAATATTATGGACAGGTAATGTTTAAATTTTATACGAATTTAATGAAGCTGTATTTAGCAGTATTGTGTGTAGTTAGAATAAAAAAATCATGTATACAAAGATAAATCTTCTTACCGATAACCAGAAGCCTTATCCAAATAGTATGTGAAAGTGATAGAGTGGAAACTCAAGTGATTCAACATGGGTCTATTAGAATCACTAGCTTCTCTAGCAGTGCAGTATTAGCTAGTATAACTAGAATGTTCAAAAGAATTTCAAGTTGATGCATAACCGGGAATAAATAATGTCCATTTTAATCACAGTTTTCACTCGATTCCTGATTGTGATATATTGGAACATGGTAAAAGATTTCTAGATGATTTATGCTGCCCTTAATAAGTATGATTACCTGTTCTACGCCGACGCCTTTAATTATGTCTTTCTTATGGTCTACATGAGATGGTCAAGAGATGGTTTTTTAAGTGTATATTTTATCCAGACGTCTCGCATATGAGATTCTTTTTTTTCTATGTTTTGTGCTTACTATTACTTTTTCCATGTTATATATTATTTTCTTATTTTAGTGCCTTTTTCGTATGAGGCTACACATGTAAATATTGAGGACTCACCGGGATACTTCTTTATAATGCCTGATTTTGAAGCCCAGACAAATGTTGTTTTAATTCCGCCTTAGCAGTTTTAATTCCGGGGATGTTATTAGGCGAAATGATTCACACAAATCAATAGAAACATTTTATTGTATTTTGTTAAAATGTTTGTATCTTTACTGCTTATATACGACCAATTCTAAAAGATGTAATTCACCAAAAAGACATGTGTTACATTTCTATTTGACAATCAATAATCAAAATGAAGTCATATGAAGAGACTAATGTCTTCTTAGCGCCAAGAACTTCTAAGTTTCACAAAAATCGTTATTAATTTGAAGAGGGGTGATTCAGTAGGCGTACATATTATTTCTACCAATTGTAGGGAAGATGGTGTACTTAAAATTTTCGTTCCCTTGCTTGACAATATAAATATGTATATATCCCAAGGGTCTTGGATTTATTGAAGTCTGCTCGTATTATAAAAATTTATAAGCGAGTTAAAAACAACTACCTCTCCATTGCGATAATTTCTCCTCTTTATAAGGCCTTTGAAAGAAATATTTTAAAAAAATGTTGTGTACTTTACTAAAATGTATTTCTTTACAAAGAGTCAGTTTGTTTTCAGGTCAGGTCACTCCGTAGGACAAGCTTTTACGGCCCTCATCAGGCCCAGATTTACCAATAGGCCGCGCCTCGCTGCTTATTCACAGAAAAGTGATTTTATAACAACACAGGAATTCTATGGCCACTTATTAGCTGTCAGATGTCTCCCAAAAACGGCAGCTGGGAGTTCGGTGTCACCTCTCTCTTTCATTACTTTTGGCTCATCAGTTGGCTCATAAACAAACAAAAATTTTTTCAAATAGAGCCAACAGAGAACTAAACTCGAATCACTAGGCTGCTCATGAACTAAAACTCTCAATTTTGTTTGTTAAAATCGATAATTACAGTATCTGTGGTAAGGGATTAGAACTTGGCAAATCGCATCTGTACAATCATAAAATTACTTCTAAGATGAATCAGTATCTTCCAATCCTTGCTTTCTTGATATTAAATGGGTTTCTTGAGGGTCTGCTTAAGGAACCTTATTATTTATGTCTTAATGAACCTCCATGACGCTTAAGTTATGAGATTAGTTCATCTGTTATTTTCACTGATGAGGACTTCTTTAATAGCAAAATATGAATGTTTCTGAATCCCACTGAAAGCGTTAACGCCCATCAAAATTGAAATAAAGATATAACTAATGGCAATGCCGTGACTTAACTAGCGCTATTCTGAGCCTATCAGAACTATTCATAGAATTTTTCAACAGTCCGAAAATTCTATGAAAAATATGATTAGCTCATATTAGCCCTATCTAAACACGGTAAAATCTCATTGTGAACGCGCCTTTACTTGTTTCTTTAAATGGTTGTCTTGCAATTTCGCTTGCTCCAAGTTACTCCAAAACAACATTAATGGTTTTGGTAGATTTGCAGCAAATAGTTGAACAACATCAACCAAAAGAACTGGCTGTTTCTAATAAACAAATACAAAGAAGGAGTGTCCTTTGATAATAATGCAGTGTGGTTTGTCATACGATTTATCATTTTTTTTGCGTTACATGTAAGATTCTATAAGCCGTCGCATCTTTATACTTTGGGTATCCTTGCCCACATATTCAGCGTGGTATAAACCTTTTATTTTTCAATTCTTTGCTTGAATATTGATGAAATAAAGAAATTAGTTCATATACAGTGTAGTAAGATATTTGAGAGGACCTATAAAAAATTGTTGATCTATACAGCTGTTCATGTCAAAAAATCAAATCCCCCCATCCTTCTCTTCGTTCAGGTTAGGAATATACATGTATAATCGTAATTTCTCATTTTCTTGTCAAAATAGAATTATATTGTTAATGATAAACTAGATGTTAGTGATAAACTGGAATGATATAACAATTTCTTATAATACTGAGATAAAAAAATAGGTAAAGAATAGGGCATTGGACTTTCCAGTCCCTACCGGCGGTGGTGATCTCCGTTTCTTGGCCCTTCAGCCAGGAAGTGCAACGGGGGACTGAGGGCCAACAATCCTGTGCTTTCGCACACCCATCCTGTTCACCTTCCCAAGATTTCTCCAGGTACCCATTTAGACCTGGGTCGACTCTGAGCTTACAGAGTCACACCACTGACCCCCGTCCCAATCCAAATAATTGTGTATTTTAGGATTTGAACCCTCGCCCTCTCGAACAAAGAATCCTAAATCCAGTGCACCAATCCACTCGGGTAGGACGGCCTAATACTGAGATAGGGTTTTAGTATTATAACTTGGATCATTTCCGAGTCAGGCTCATTTCTGCTGTTCAGTGATACCTGTTTCTCAAGTTGTCTGGTTGCCAAAGTGCTGGTAAAATTAGGTACAAGTAGTTTTCAGTTGCGTTGTGACCCATAAAAGGTCGATTGTAAAAGGCTTGGAAGATCCCAATTGAAGCAACCGTGTAAGTCACCTAAAAATAAAGCTTGATAAAATCGACCTGTGTGGAATAATGTACAAAAATGAAAAGCAAACCCTTACAACCAGCTATTTAATTGCTAATATTAAGAAACGTGCGACTCGGTCATATTTTTGTATTATCTGTATATTTGCCTGTTTCAGCGTATTCTTTAGTCCCCCCCCCACTATACAAGTTCCTGAATACCTACCTCCCTATGCGGGTCCATGTTTAACCAATTTCTTATTTTGTTAGGTATCTAGACGATGTTAGTCACTATTCTGGTCCATCAAGCTCAGGGAGTAATTGCAGTCGGTATAGTCAGTATAGCACCCTAGTGAATGAAAGAGATGATCTTTCTCATTTATCAATCAGTGACACACTCCTGACGGATGGGATTACCCGTACTCCTTATGGGTAAGTTTTGTTGTTTTTGAGAGAGAGATAAGATTTTTTTATTGGTCTATTCACAAAACAACAAATCAAATTAAACAAATATAGCCCCTACTAGAAGGTCAAATAACATGTGTGTAGGGACTCAATTGATTAATTAATTCGCATAATCGATAACATAAATAAATACACTAAAAAAAATTAAGAAAAATAATAAGAAGAAGAAAGAAAGAATAAAAGAAAAAAAATAAAGAGAAAAAATGACTAAACACTCACAAGAGATGACTAAACCTCAACCCTAATATAAGGGGCGGTGATGGGCTGGGACACATAAGATAAGATAAGGTATGCTTAAAGCCCAAAAAATGCCATGTACACAAAAAAGCAAAATTAATATAAACGTACATCATTGATCTCTACTCATTATAAATTTCTATCACATATAATTAATCAATAAGCTAAGATTTGTCTTTAGATAAAAACATTTCCAGATACCTTGAAGTAGCTATTTTATTTTTCCACAATTTACCTTCCCTTATCATAGAAAGCCCCTGGCACGGGCTCAGGCAATGCATCAAATCATCCTCCTATTCTCTGCAAAGCAGGCAAGTATACCTGTCTTCTTTACAGCTGTTTTCTTTTGCAAACTTTTTAAATCTTGCTCTAATTGCAGGGTGGGCAATTAGCCTGAGCTGCATCCAATAAGTGAGATATCTAGTTGATAAACTAAAGGTAGAAATCCTGCCCATAAACTACCTTAACATCCTTGAACTTCCAACGTTTCTGAATTCTTTACCTCCTCGCTCCATTTCTGGATCATTTTGTTTTCTAGTCAATATTAATCCTATTTTGTAAATTCACCTGTATTTCAATTTGTCCTCCTCCTTCATTCCAAACAGAAGAAAAAATCGTATTATCTAAAATATATTTTATTTTAATTCTTTACAAGCAGCCGTAAGCAACCTATCACTCGGTAACTATACCACCCTTAACTGAAATTTAATCTTTAAGACTATTCTGTAATTTTTCAGCAGCCATAGACCTAGATCAACATTCAAAAACCGGGAATGAGTTGTTGTGTGCAGCCGTACAATCTCAGGTACCCTTGAATACTTTCTGGCTGAGCAGCTTTTTCGTGGTCCCAAATCTCTACAATTGACATTATTTTCGATGGAGAGACCTTTTTATGAAGCGAAAACTTTATTCCTGTTAAATTAAATTATTAAATTATTCAGGAAAATTGTAAACTTTGCTGCTTCACTTTGAACGTTTCCTTTATATGGTGATTGCATCGTCCATTACTTTAAAATGTATATACAAGATAGCCTACTATATTTTATATTTTATCCACAACTTCAATTTCCTCCTCTTCAAACCAAAATCTATTATCCATTTATCTTTCCTCTCGCTAAATATAATCCACATTTGTTTTCTGAACAAATGTGGATTATTATCTGAAGACAATTCATCTTCAAATATTCTACAGTTAGGTCAATTAACCTCTATGGATGAAATGCCGATTTTGCAACTAAAGCTGTGTTATTGGCACTAAACTGAAAGATCTTTATTACCTAAACTCACAGCTGGTGCCCATTTTTTTTCTAAAACTCAAATTATATCAAGACCAAAAAGACGAGGTGACAAGGCACTTACCTGTTTTACTCCTTTCTTAATTTTAAACGGCCTCGAAAGTCCCGACCCTACTACTCTTACTATTGTGTTAGTTTCGAAACATATACTTTACGAATAAAACAGGCAATGACCTTACATCTTCAAGAATTTTTTAAAGTAAAACTTAAAGTAGAACTTTTTTAAGTAGATCTGAAGCCAAAATAAAATCAGACCGTCCCCGAGTGAGGTAGAACGAGGTTATAAGGAAAAAGGAAATTTGAACTTCGTGGGAGGGGGTGAAAAGTGAAGCTCTGAATAGATTAGGGTTGAGGAGGAGTGGTGGCCGCAGACGGCTTAGTGATGCAGTAAGTTGTTCGTATTTGTAGTTGTTGTAGCTTTGACCTCTTCTCACCCCTCAAGGACATCTTGACTTTTGTGTGGCCCTAGACGAATGGCAAACAACTAGGCATTTTTGCAACCGATCATTCTTCATTCCTAAAAGGTGACCTAGTCATCTTAACCTTTCTTTTCATTATAGAACCCAAAGTGGGACTGAGAACACATTTTTCGTAGGTCATTGAAAATAGTACCTAAAAAAAATATCCCTAGGCAATTTTTATAGTAACCATTTAGTATATTTGTTTTAATCTTTGAAAGCGGCCGCGTGTCAGAGCTATACTTAACCTCTGCCATCACCGTGGCTTTCAGTAATCTAATGTCTAAACTCTTTTCAAGTGCGGTAAAACACCCGGCTATTCTACTTGTAAACGCTTGCACCACCTGCATCAACTGCCCTTACTAAAATCGCTGCATAAGAAAGTGAAGCTATCCACTAGGTTTATCGTCTCGTTGCCTAACATCGCCTCATGATCCAAACTTATTCGTTGCTAAAGCGACATAGTCATCTTTACACTAGTTTTCAAACCTATTCCCTTGCCCTGAACGCTTAAAACCTCCGAAACTTTATTCATTTCAAAGACATGTTAGTCCAAGACACTCAAGTTGCCTTCATCTACTATAGGCCTATCTATAACAGAGTTATTGGCTATTATTTTAATTTGAAATCGTATACCTCGATAGGTATAAGTTCACACTGGTCAAATCTTTTGACGGTAGAAAGGGGGAGGGGAGTGTACTTTTACGCCGACGAAGGGATGTCAACAGGGTTGTACCCCATCCTTCTGGCCTTGTTGCATGCATTTTTATATCAGAAAACATCTGTGAAAAATGTACTTTGCGTGCCAAGAAATCGAAATATTGAAAAAACATTGATTTAAAAAAAAATCGAAAAACCGTGGTCGAGAGTAAACCAAGGAATTTGACATAAACTTTTTTTTATACGACTTTGGTCTCGGTGAATAATGTTTATATAATTTTAGGCAATATTTTGGTTGTCTTTCTTCAAGTACTAATGGTTCTATATACGACAACTGTTGGATGAACGAAAGTGCTTCGAAAAATTCGCCAACTGTTCTTCAAACTCCCCGAAAAGGGACACGACTGCGAAGGACAGTTTCCCGATCCCAGCCAGACTTGTCAAAATTGAAACAAAAACGAGAGGATTCGTCTCTTCACATTTCGAATTCCCCGTAAGCTAATGTTCTAATTTTTTAGTACTTTTATTACTTCGTATCTTTAGTGTTTAGTTTTTCTTGGGTGACTCTAACCCTGCATACAGTGTGGGAGCAGGAGAGGATATTCTCACCTGATATTCTCACTGACAACAAAAGTATTCTAAAGGATTTTTTTTGTCTCTCTTCCTAGGTTTGGATCTGTAGTTAACTCAACTTCTGTAGTCAACGTACGATTGAACTCGAAAGGAGTTCAATAGTACAATTTTTTTTTTCAATAATGTTTCTAATATTTTTGTGAAAAACTTGTCATTTGCAAAAAAAAAATTATAAAAAGTAGGACATTTTAAAAGACACACTGCCTCTAAACTATTCCAGTCTTTTAGTTGAGTAGCATATTCAATTGAATAGATGCTTAGTGTAAAAGATATAAAGCCGTTTGATATAAAGATAAAGCCGTGTAAAAGATATACTGACGTACCATGAGGAAAGAAACAATAATACGAATATTTCGCCTACCAAACTAGGCGTCTTCAGCGTTGAGATAAATAAAAATTAAATGAGAAAATGAAAAAAAAATTAAAATAAAAAATGACTGAAAATAAATTGGCCAAACCAATATAAAAACAATTGGTTTTCATGTGAGACACAGTAGTTGAAAATATTCACAATTAGTACGATTAGCCATATTTCAAAATTCTTAGCAAATACCCATAACGCGGAACTGTTTCATACGTCTGTTTTGCTTGCTGGTGTCAAAGCTTTTTGCCAAAGAAAAAAGCCTTATCTCAAGCTTAATAACCATGCAATTATGACTTTGCTTAACGAATTTGACGTTTATTCAAGTTGCATTGCAAGGACGAGGCGAGCCTGTCTAAGTATGTGTATATAATGAATTATTCTCTCCAACGTCTGCTTAGCTGAATGCATTTGACTCGTTTGATTTCATTAAAAATGTTTTCGTCCTTGTAAAAGTTGGACTCTTTGGGGATTAAAATATTGCTGGGACAATTCAATTAGCCTTTTTAGTTTCACAAACAAGGATGGATTTACCAATAGGATAGAAAGATGGAACAGTGCAAAAAAAATATGTATAAACAATCAATTGATAACTTTACTGAATCGATGTTAAATTGGTAAGATAGATTAATTCAATAGAACACTTATAACCAAAATTTACTACTTATTAGGAGACGTCTTTTACCTGGCAATTATTAGGAGATGTCTTATTAGGAGACGTCTAAACCTATTAGGACGTCTAAACTTATTAGGAGACGTCTAAACCTGGCAATATAGCAGACTATCTTCTTTTGGCATTGCCTATGCATGTTCAGTAGGCATTATTTATGTTTTTAGCCCAAATAAGGGTAACTGAGCAAAGCGCCAGGATCCAAAGAGCTCAGAAAAGAGTTCTTATGATAGTATCAAAGCAGGCAGAATGTCGTATGAAGAGCTGCTGACAAAGTTTAACATGCAAACTCTGAAAAAAAAGAAGAGAGAAACTCTGCATGGATCTCGGAAGAAAACCTCTGATGCACGCAATCCACAAAATCCTTTCCCCCCCTCAATCCACTACAAAACGATTCCCGCGCAGGGTTGCAGTGCCTGTTGAGAAACTTCAGCCGGTACGCTGTGCCCATCAGCGGTTAGCGAAAAGTTTTACACCTAGTTTCGTAAATATGTACAACGAAAATCAGGAGGATTGATTAGTGTTTTTTTTTTTTTTTTTTTTTTTTTTTTTTTTTTTTTTTTTATATATATTCAATTTTTAATGTGACTGTAATGTGACTATGCTTGTTTAATGGGACTATTGCTTTTTATTGTGACTATACCAAAGAAGTTTGACAGTGCCGTGAAGATTTTGGTGAAAATAAAGGTTTATCTATCTTCTAAATAATTTAATATTTAGCATTTTGACCTTTTTGCTCCCCATTGACGGGACAAAGTCAGTCTTACAGGCTGTTTGATTGTTCAGCTGAAATTTCATTGCAATTTTAATTCCGTAATATACCCGAGGGCGATGAGCACCATGGGTCAAGAGCTACCCATATTGACGAAGATGTTGTATGTCTCATCTTTAGGGTTACTCTTTTCTTCTTCTTTATGCCGATTTCTAAATTTTGTAAAATGGTTCTGTTTAGCCCCCAAAAATAGTGCAAATTCAATTACTCTTGCATCCAAATAAAAGCAAATATGTGTATTCTATTTCCATTATTCATATATTTTTTTTTCCACAGCTTGGCTGAGAAAATTCTTATGAAAGCAGGGAGTCCTCGGAAATCTCCTAAAGTTAAGGAAGATGACTGTTGGACCAACGCTGAGCTTCTGGATGCTCTTCTACAAGAAAATTTAGTTTTGAAAGAGGAAGTACGGCTACAGGTATCACCACGGCTCCTCTAATCAATTACTATCAACAAATTACATAAATCGAACCAGACAGGGTTGCCACTGTCCCTGAGAAAAATTCATCAGACAAATCATAAAAAGAATAACCAGACTAGAGGAAAAAAGTTTAATGCAAACCCCCTAACGTCTTTTTTTTGTGTGTTGAAACCATCAACTGCTCTTTCGTCATTTGAAATGTTTTCACCAGAAAGTTGTGATTCTTTCTTTTGGGTTGATTTTCAATTTAGATGTTTTAATTTGGAGTCCCTAAAGAGGAGTCATCACAATAATACTAATAATAATGATTTATTGAAGCAGGTACCCACTATATATATATATATATATATATATATATATATATATATAATATATATATATATATATATATATATATATATATATATATATACATATGTATAAGTGCATACACTTTGCGTAAGTTATATGAAAAATGATCTGTTGTGACTGCTTGTGTACGTCTTTTTAGTATTACAACTCTGCATTAAACTGCAATACTAAAAAGTGATGGATAAATGCTTTTCTGGATGCTTGTCTCAATCGAGATGTAAGGCAAACAACACCAGGAGAGGACTTGAAATTAAACGCCAAAAACTTGATTTTTAAGGAGGCACACTTGTGCCTCTTTAAAGAGGCGACCCACCACAATGTTAAGCGATTTCCGGTCCTAGTGGTCGCAGAGAGACAGCGGTGATCGTATTTTGTAGCCCAAGCGCCAACTAAGAAACGTGCAAAATTTCACCCCCCTCCGACTTTATCTTCATGGGTAAAAGTGGGCCGGAAGTTTCGACCCTCCGACCACAGCCCCCCTTTAACGTTGTCCGATTGGGCTGAAATTTAGAGGTTAAGCTTTCCTAGGGCCCGGGAGCTTATCCTCGAAATTTCAGCTCAATCCAATCACTCCTTCCCTGTTTTCCAAAAAACAAATATAGCCACTTAATGTTCATTTCTCTTTTTTTTTTATCAGCCACGCCTACAGGCCACAGTTGGCAACGGATCTGGGTGAATGAGGTCTCATTCGAAGCGGAATTCGACCTGTTCGGGCCTTTTGATATTTTCAGACCGAAAAAATTATCCCCCGAATTTACATTTACAAAAAACCTCGTTTTCCTATAAGAGCCCATGTTAATTTTTCCCACCACAGCCCCGCTTTAACGTTGTCTGATCGGGCTGAAATTTAGAGGATAAGCTTTCCTGGGGCCTGGAAGCTTATCCTCAAAATTTCAGCTCAATCCGATCCTTCCTTCCCTATTTTCCAAATACCAAATATTAAGTTTTGTGGGGATTTGCTTGCGTCAAAAATAGATACGAGAGACTAAAATAATATAACAAGTGTCTCTGTGGTACAATGGTCGCTGTTCCTGAGTGTCAGGCGGAAGATCCGGGTTCGATTCCCTGTCAGAGAAATTTTTTTATATACTGAATTTAAAGTTTAAAAAAGAAACTCAGTTTCTTTTTTAAATCCGCTTATCCTCGAAATTTCAGCTCAATCCGATCACTCCTTCCCTGTTCTGTAACAAAGAAAACAGAATTCAAGCATAAAAGTTTAAAAAAATGTACAAGTATCAAGATTGAACGAATCCCAATTTCGGCAAAAGGCTTCTTGAAAACACCCTGTCGAGAAAGAAAAGAATGTTACACAATCATCTAACAGTTAGTCAAGCAATAATAAGTAATAAACTGTACAAAAACGTGCAGAAATTATTTGAGAAAAACTACGTTTTCTAAAGAGTTAAAGAGGCTGAGTTACAAGGTCGAACCTTAAAACGTACAGGGATTAGGAGGCAGAGTTGGGGGGGCTGCTGCCCCCCAAACCCCCCGCTTTTGCAGCCTCTTTTTTTAAGGTTTTTTAAGTCCTGTACCCTGCAATCAATTGGTCGTACCAATACGAATGAAACTGTTTCAATGGCATTTTTTTAATATCTTCTGAGGATTTGGCAATGACTACTCAGTCTGTTACAGTTGTAACTACAAACTTGTCTCTGTGCCAGGTAGTGTTATGTACTCAGTGTGATCATGTATGATGGTAAAATAAATGAACCTGAACTGCTAGTTTATTCTGAGCCCTTCTTCTGCTCCCTGTTTTTCTGTTCAAAATTGTTAAAGTTCATCACAGTATAGCTTGTTATTGGTTGGGGAAAAATCTCCTGAGGAAACGGAAAATAATAATTCTCAGTAGGGTTTTTAATCAAATAAATGCAATAGGGTGTTCTTATGGTAAAAAATTCAAGCAGACTTTGTTTTTGTTGTAAAACAGTTCTTTGCAAGGGCAAAACCGGGGGGCGGTAGCCCTCATCGATAAAAGACGCAATAGTTGTTTTTATGGTAAAAAACTACAGCAGACTTCGTTTGTGTTGCAAACCAGTTCTTCGCAAGAGCAAAAGCGGGGGGTTTGGGGGGCGGCAGCCCCCCAACTGTGCCTCCTAATCCCTGTACGTTTTAAGGTTCGACCTTGTAACTCAGCCTCTTTAACTCTTTAGAAAATGTAGTTTTTTTCAAATAATTTTGCATTAACTTGAAGAGCAAGACCGTTATGCCCAACGGACAAATGATTAAAATTGGATAACGGTGTAGCCAGAATATGGTTTATCAGCAACAGGTCCTCAGCGTAGGATATCAGGCTAAATTTGCGATCTCAATAGAAAATCTACCTCGAATGTTCGTTGTCGCAGCAGTTGCTATTGAATTGAACCGAATTGGGCTTAATATTGGACCTTGCCTTAGCCCTCTCTCCGACTTAATGGGATCAGTAATCCCGTTTTGCTGAGGCTTTTATACGGATAGAACTATGAAAATACCGAAACGACAAAACTGTGGCAAAATGCAATTTGAAACATGTTTTCATAAGATTCAAAACACCTGGGCTGAGCAGCCGAAGCAATATCAACACTATAAATTTATGTAAAAGTTATTCTGCTCTAGAAATCACTACGTATTCTCAGTAGACAATGCACAACTCTGCAACCTAAAGTTTTTCTAAAACCAAATAGCCAGTGTTCAGTATTACACTTTAATAAAAATTCCAGCAGAAGAATTCGTTCAAATAGCTTAGTTAGGATAGGAAGCATTTTATAGGGCAAGGCACTGATCCTCATTTTTTTTCATTAGTATGTGTGTGACTCCTATCGAAGCGTTTTATTGATAAGAGCATTTGAGAGTGCTTTCGTTGTTGGATTTCTGACGATTATTCTAAATGTGATGAGTATTAAATGCTATTTTGATACCCACATAGGTTGCGAAGCTAATGGGGCATGTCTAGGGTCAAAGGGAGATTTATTTTGGTTAAAGGCGTTTACCCCCCCCCCCGGAAAATAACCCCCGCGGAAATACCCCCCCCCCCCCCCCCCCGTGGAAAATAAGGCTTCAAATTTGAAAATTTTATTTGAGTTTTTTTCTTTCGTAGGGGGAAGGATTTTTGGTAGGCTACTTGTGTGTTATTCGCCACTTACTCAAGTTTGCGCTGTGTAAAACTCGAGAACAAACCGGCTTCTTTGTTAGTTTCTTTCAGCTTAGCGTGAGGCAAGACAAAGACAAGTGACAGAATAGATGGGAAATATATATTTTGGGCTATATATTTGCACATATATTTGCACAGGGGTGGGGGGGGGGTGTAAAGTATTTGGACAGTTTGAAGTCAGAAAACAATTCTTACCTCATAATATACAGAATAATTGTACCTACCACATTTTGCCGCTATACTTTACCCTCCCCCCCCCCCTAATGTACAAATATATAGCCCAAATTTGTTTCTAAAGTAACGAAGAAACCGGTTTGTTCTCGAGTTTTACACATCGTAAAATTGAGTGAGTGTTGTACCAAAATTCCTTCCCCCTACGGAAAAAAAAACAAATAAAATTCTCAAATTTGGAAAGTCGTGGAAGATGGTTGGAATAATTTTAGAAAAATAATTTGTGAAGTTGCTGAAGGTGTATTAGGGAAGAAAGCTAGAACTGCAGCTAAGAATATTAGTGAAAAAGCTTTAAGTTTAATAGAAAGGAGAAAGGACTTGTACAAGAATTATCTGAGTGATAGATCACATGAAAACAAAAGAAATGTAAAGAAAGTGGAGAAAGCATTGAAATGTGAACTAAGGAGGTGTGAAGTGGAGGCCATGGATAAAATTGCCGAGGATTTAGAAGATGCAGCTAGACGGCATAATAGTAAAATATTGTACTGGCACGTTAACAAATTGAGAGGTAGTAGTCAATCCGGACTTGTCCCAGTTAAAGATAGGAATGGGGTGGCAATTAGCGATAAGACAAAAGCTAAAGCGAGATGGGCCGAACATTTTGAGAATTTGCTTAACCGAGATAGAGTTGCAGGAAAAAATATAGAGGAAAATGAAAAAGTTTGTGATACCTTGGATGTGAAGGAAGATTTGTTTTGTGAGGATGAATTAGAAACAGTACTAAAAGGATTAAAGAATAATAAGGCTCCAGGTGCTGATAGGGTAGTAAATGAGTTTCTTAAATATGGTGGCTCTGAGGTTAGAAATAAGTTATTGGAGATTATGAATATGATTTTTGAAAAAGGGGAAGTACCTAACGATTTTAGGAAAACCTTAATTAAGCCACTTTATAAGAAAGGTGATAAAAGTGAGTGTGGTAATTATCGAGGCATTAGTCTGGTCTCTGTAGGTAGCAAATTGCTTAGTAATATGATACTTTTTAGACTGAGAGATGCCGTAGACAAAGTTTTAAGAGAAGAGCAGTGCGGTTTTAGAAAAGGTAGAGGATGTGTTGACCAAATTTTCACTCTTAGGTTAATAATTGAGAAGTGCCTAAGTTTTCAAACACCTTTGGTCCTCAGTTTTATAGATTATGAGCAAGCGTTCGATTCTGTTGATAGAGGAGCTTTAGTAAAGGTTTTATCCTTGTATGGTATACCAGACAAATACATTAAAGTGATTAGTGATATGTACGAGAATAACACTGCTGCGGTTAAGGTAGGAAATGAGGTTAGCAGCTGGTTTTGTATTAAATCAGGAGTTAAGCAGGGTTGTGTTCTATCCCCCTTTATATGGATTATTTTGATGGACTTTGTTTTAAGGAGCACAGGAAAGGCAATGGGAGACCACGGAATCAAATGGGGAGGAAAAAGTCTCCTGGACTTGGATTATGCTGATGATTTAAGCATCCTAGATGAAAGTGTGAGCAAAATGAATGAAGTTTTAGAGGTTTTGCGAGTTCAGGGTGCTAGTATTGGTTTGAAAATTAATGTTAGGAAGACCAAGTCACTAAGGCTAGGAATAAGTGAAGATGAAAAGGTGACGTTGGGTAATGAAAAGATTGATCAGGTGGGCAGTTTCACTTACCTTGGTAGTATTATTAGTAAAGATGGTGGGAGCAGTGAAGATGTTAAAAATAGAATAGCCAAGGCTCAGGGTGTTTTTTCACAGTTAAAAAAAGTCTGGAAGAATAGGAAGATAAGTCTGCAAACCAAGATTAGAATCTTAGAAGCTACAGTGATGACAGTGGTCAAATATGGCTCTGAAGCATGGACGCTCCGAAAAGCGGATGAAGATTTGCTAGATGTTTTCCAGAGAAATTGCTTAAGGATTGTTCTGGGTACCCGGCTGACTGACCTTATTTCAAACAATAGGCTATACGAAAAATGTGGTTCAATACCGCTTTCTAGGTCTATAATGAAAGAAAGGTTGAGGTGGTTAGGGCATGTTGTTCGGATGAAGGATGACAGATTGCCGAAGATTGTTCTTTTCGGCCAACCATCTAGGGCTAAACGGAAAGCAGGTCGTCCCCGTCTGGGTTGGGAGGAAGTCATAAAGAAAGATTTAAAGGAAATGGGAACTTCGTGGGCGGGTGTAAAAAGGGAGGCTTTGAATAGATTGGGGTGGAGGAGGAGCGTGCGTAGCTGTATTGGCCTCAGGCGGCTTGGTGCTGCGATGAGTTGTTAGTAGTAGTAGTAGTAGTATTTTCGACGCGGTGGGTACTTTCCGTGGGGGGTGTTTTCCACGGGGGGGGGGAGGGGTAAACGCCGACCACCATTTATTTCTAATGTTTCTGTTCCGTTTATTAAGTTCTATGAGAACAGTTACTAGCCCTAGCAATTAAACAAAAAGAAAGAATACGGGGAAAATTTGCAGCTAGTGAACATATTAGAATATATGCGGATATTTTGGCAAACTTCTGCTAAGTCGTTATGATTACGAGTTGAAGCATGAAAACAACGATAAATGAAGAAAATGAGTATCTTGAAAACTGTGAGAAATAGAAAGAAACCATCAGAAGCAATATAGAATAAATAATAACATGTTATAGCAGGGTTGTTTTCATATTGAGTCTCTGGTTTCAAATTTTGCTAATTGTTGTTCTTTTTGTTTGTTTCATGCATCTTTACCATTATTCTTGATTAACATTCCCTGTTCTATGTTGAATTGGCAGGCGGCCAAATTGGAGAAGCTTTCAAGGCTTGAAAGTGAGCTATGTTCTATTCAAGCAAGTCATCAGGCTCTGATCAGAATGAACGAAAGGCGGGAAACCCTTGAGCGAACTGCAAGACTTCGCCTAGAATGTGAAAATCGAAAACTTCAAGAGATGAACGAGGATCTGCGAAATCAGGTATTATGGAATCGTAAAAAATTTTGAAACTAAAAAAGAACAAAATTCAGGAAGGGGGAGAACTGAATTGTAATTTTGAGGTTTCGCTTTTGCATAAAATAGGTGTTTTAGCATTTTATGCCCTTTTTTGTGCAAGGTCATGTGTCATGATGGTTTATCTGATGTGCTGAAGCTGATGTTTATTATGCTGTGCTGAAACATTATGAAGGGCAAATTGTTTACGACGTCTTTTTAATATCCAAAGAATTCAATAGACTCCTGGCTGATTACAAAATATGTTCTTAATATTAAAAATTAATGAATAACTTTTTTTTGTAGAGTAAATATATAACTATTTTATTTCTATTTAGCCCCTCGTTTCTATTTTTACTGTTTTTATTTTACCGTTTTACCCATTACATATAAAACATATTGGTCTTTAAAAAAACAACTGCGCTTGCCCTGCATCTGCTTCGTGTAAGCTACATCAAGCACAGCAGTTGTCTCTGTCATTGGAAAGCTTTTTCAGCTGAAGTAAAGAAAAAAGACTCGAACGTAAACACTATGGAATCATCGTTGCTAAATAGTTTTCCATAGCCTCTAAACTTTTCTTGCATGTTGCAGTACATTGGGGGATTAACTGAAAACATCACTGTTAATCCTTATCTATTTTTATTTTGGTGTTTTCTGACTAATTCGTCTAGGAAGAATTTCGTAATTATTGTTTTATTCATATTTTTTTTGAAGCGTTCATGTCAAAACTAATTGAAACATATACTTAGAGTGTTAAAACAAAACTTTGAGAATCTTGGCTGCCTTTTTATAAGGCATGTGTGCATTGGTTACATTTCTGAAGAAGGGTGAAATTTCGGAAGGGGAAGGCTAGTTCAAAGAAAAAGCAAAAATAGATTATTTTATAAAACTATAAAAAAAAATTGCGACTGACAACAAGAAAAATGTTCAAAATGGAAAAGGATATTTTTTTTCTTGAAAATCAAAAATAAAAGAACTTCAGAAATAGGATTTTTTTTTCTCCAAATGCTAGTTGAATTAATAAAAGCTGTTTTCACATCCCATGTATTTCATTTTTATCAAACAAGATCAAATAAATTGATTTATTTTTTCCAAAATGTTGAAAAATATTAAACGTGAAATCAACGTTTTCTGCTTTATTATTCGGAAATTATCAGAAAAAAAATCCAGCTCAAAATTGCTTAAATGACGACTTTTATTCATAATCCATGACATAGGAAGATTACTTAAAATCACGATGATTAGCCTTAAATCGTAAAAGCTATACACTAAAGACTGCTAGAAACTCAATATTATAAGCTCCATGTCCGTCTCTACGCTAAAAGCTATACACTAAAGACTCCGAGAAACTCAATATTATAAGCTCCATGTCCGTCTCTACACTAAAAGCTATACACTAAAGACGGCGAGAAACTCAATATTATAAGCTCCATGTCCGTCTCTGAGAACCAAGGCCGTATCCAGGGGGGGGGGGGGGGTTATCCGGCTCGAAACCCCCCCCCCCCCCGAAATTTTTGACCGAGTCGAAAATAAGTCGAAAATTAGTAAAATCTAGGTAAAAATCAGTATAATTAGTCGAAAACTGAGTCAAAATTTAGTAAACCCCCCCCCCCGAAAAATTCAAAAATTAGTAACCCCTCCCCCCCGAAAAAAAAATCCTGGATCCGCCCTTGCTGAGAACACAGTCCTGCACACTATTTTTAAATAAAATGCCCAAGCTAAATACCTAGTTGTAATTACTAATTGTGTCTTTGCATTACTTATTAAAAACTTGCTAACAGAATAAATTTAATGTAAAACAAATAGAAGAAAGGGTTCTGAGTAAAATTCCTAATCTTGATATGGTATTTTCACTGCTAATCTTAATAGTCGTGCTTAGCTTAGCAATGGGAGAAAATTTTTTAGCCCAATATTTTATCAGATTACTCATTAAAAGAAATAAATATCTTGTATTTGCTAATTATTGTTTATGCATAAAAATGTCTATAAAGTAAAATAATTAAATTAGTCAGTTAAATAGGGTGTGGTGATAATGGACGAAATATGTCGGGTTGAAACCATAGACTTGTTAATTTGTAATAGACATCATACGCATGGGGTATTGCCGTGCGCTTTCTATTCCAATTCACTATCCTATGGCTCCCAAGATCTCTTTCAAGGGTGTTTTTTATTAATTTACGATCCCTGGAAGAATCCACCGTTCTTGTCAGCTACAGGGTTTCTGTTTAACTCCTCGAGTATTGGAAGGATTTTTCCTATGTTATCTGGTATCAATTCAGATGATTGAAACCCACTAAGCAAATTTGCTTTCCTTTTATTACTTTTAATTTTTTTTAATTAATAATTAAATTTTTCATTATCTTTAATTTCATTTTTTTACTGTATTTTTTATTTTTCTATTTAATTCACTAATTTTTTAATTTACCTCGTGAAATTATTCGCTTTTAAAGGATTAATATATGTCTCGATAAAATTTCAAAAACTTCTGTGAATTTTTGCAAGTTAAAGCTATTTAAGCTTTTGTTTATTTTTTCTTTTTTATCTTACTTCGGTATTGTTTTAATGACTGTTAATTAAAACAGTTATTAATTACCTTAATGACTGGTAATTAAGTAACTTTTATTTCTCATCTAAGTCTTGCCCATGCGTCCAAATGGCGACTTCCCTCTTTCTTGTGCTCTGGTCCTATACATGTCCTGTACCACGCAATTACCTAGTTTTATCCTTTTCTAGGTTGATATGCTTACCAATCGCATTCTCAATGGGCTGAACACCTGTCCAGATGGGGAGATTGGAAGAGAAATGGCTCAAAGAGACGTGACTATTGCACGGCTTCTATCGCAAAGTATTTTATTTTATTTTTTGCTTCTTTTTTGTAAGATTTTCAGGGATTTTAATTACTTGATAACATGGTTCTGACCATCTCCTTAGTAACAATGGCAAAAATAAAAGTTTTGAAACCTGTTGAACTTCAAACGTCGGATGATAGGAATTGCGTATTTACCCCGTACAATTTGCTTGATTTCTTGTCGTTAATAAGCGAAATCGTTAAAGTTTTTACTGTTCTTATAATGGCTTTCACAATTGCAAAGAGATAAAGCAGTCATATTTGCGCTATTTGTAAATAGCAGCTCTGAGAAGGTTAATAGTCTAAAAACACTAAACCAACCTTTCAAATGAAAAATATTTTAATTTGAAGCATGTTCGATGTATTTTGCCAAATTGAATTTTTTCAATTTCAGTTTTTCTTCCTCAAAGTATTGGCAGCTAAAATTAGCATCTGAAATCTTTCCACGAGTTGTCTTTTTGCATTGGAAACGTTATTCTACGATTTTTGACATTTATTTTTGCTTTTCACTAATTTCCAACAAAATTAGGTATGCTCAGCCCCTATCCTTTTTCTTTTTCATTTTTTTATTTTATTTTATTTTATTTTATTTTTTTTTTTTTTCACAGCCACTAATGAGTTTAAGTACAGTACAAACACACATGTCACTTGGATAGGGATATTTCCTGTCTGTCTGCAATTTATTCCGTGGGTAATGATGGTTAGTGACTAAGGTGGCAGTTGTGACTATCAGTGTATATTTAAATACTTGGCTACAAATTCACGTTACTAGACATCACCAGATGCTGTATTGAACAAATGCACTGTTAATCAAAATTATAATGCTTGCATTTGGCTTTTATCTGCAAAGGTGGCTAATTAAAAACTCGTATTTTAGGTATTAATATAGCGTGGGATTCTCTTTGTTAATTTGACCTATTATCTTAAACTAGGGGCTAATGAAGTTCAATTGATGATTTTCGGTACTGAGTAAACTGACCGTGTAGATGTGCTTCATTTACTTTGCTTTGCTTACTAGTACGGGTATTGAATGCAGTGAAGATGTAAAAAGTAGAATAAATAACTACTACTACTACTACTAACAACTCATCGCAGCACCAAGCCGCCTGAGGCCAACACAGCTACGCACGCTCCTCCTCCACCCCAATCTATTCAAAGCCTCCCTTTTTACACCCGCCCACGAAGTTCCCATTTCCTTTAAATCTTTCTTTATGACGTCCTCCCAACCCAGACGGGGACGACCTGCTTTCCGTTTAGCCCTAGATGGTTGGCCGAAAAGAACAATCTTCGGCAATCTGTCATCCTTCATCCGAACAACATGCCCTAACCACCTCAACCTTTCTTTCATTATAGACCTAGAAAGTGGTATTGAACCACATTTTTCGTATAGCCTATTGTTTGAAATACGGTCAGTCAGCCGGGTACCCAGAACAATCCTTAAGCAATTTCTCTGGAAAACATCTAGCAAATCTTCATCCGCTTTTCGGAGCGTCCATGCTTCAGAGCCATATTTGACCACTGTCATCACTGTAGCTTCTAAGATTCTAATCTTGGTTTGCAGACTTATCTTCCTATTCTTCCAGACTTTTTTTAACTGTGAAAAAACACCCTGAGCCTTGGCTATTCTATTTTTAACATCTTCACTGCTCCCACCATCTTTACTAATAATACTACCAAGGTAAGTGAAACTGCCCACCTGATCAATCTTTTCATTACCCAACGTCACCTTTTCATCTTCACTTATTCCTAGCCTTAGTGACTTGGTCTTCCTAACATTAATTTTCAAACCAATACTAGCACCCTGAACTCGCAAAACCTCTAAAACTTCATTCATTTTGCTCACACTTTCATCTAGGATGCTTAAATCATCAGCATAATCCAAGTCCAGGAGACTTTTTCCTCCCCATTTGATTCCGTGGTCTCCCATTGCCTTTCCTGTGCTCCTTAAAACAAAGTCCATCAAAATAATCCATATAAAGGGGGATAGAACACAACCCTGCTTAACTCCTGATTTAATACAAAACCAGCTGCTAACCTCATTTCCTACCTTAACCGCAGCAGTGTTATTCTCGTACATAGCACTAATCACTTTAATGTATTTGTCTGGTATACCATACAAGGATAAAACCTTTACTAAAGCTCCTCTATCAACAGAATCGAACGCTTGCTCATAATCTATAAAACTAAGGACCAAAGGTGTTTGAAAACTTAGGCACTTCTCAATTATTAACCTAAGAGTGAAAATTTGGTCAACACATCCTCTACCTTTTCTAAAACCGCACTGCTCTTCTCTTAAAACTTTGTCTACGGCATCTCTCAGTCTAAAAAGTATCATATTACTAAGCAATTTGCTACCTACAGAGACCAGACTAATGCCTCGATAATTACCACACTCACTTTTATCACCTTTCTTATAAAGTGGCTTAATTAAGGTTTTCCTAAAATCATTAGGTACTTCCCCTTTTTCAAAAATCATATTCATAATCTCCAATAACTTATTTCTAACCTCAGAGCCACCATATTTAAGAAACTCATTTACTACCCTATCAGCACCTGGAGCCTTATTATTCTTTAATCCTTTTAGTACTGTTTCTAATTCCTCCTCACAAAACAAATCTTCCTTCACATCCAAGGTATCACAAACTTTTTCATTTTCCTCTATATTTTTTCCTGCAACTCTATCTCGGTTAAGCAAATTCTCAAAATGTTCGGCCCATCTCGCTTTAGCTTTTGTCTTATCGCTAATTGCCACCCCATTCCTATCTTTAACTGGGACAAGTCCGGATTGACTACTACCTCTCAATTTGTTAACGTGCCAGTACAATATTTTACTATTATGCCGTCTAGCTGCATCTTCTAAATCCTCGGCAATTTTATCCATGGCCTCCACTTCACACCTCCTTAGTTCATATTTCAATGCTTTCTCCACTTTCTTTACATTTCTTTTGTTTTCATGTGATCTATCACTCAGATAATTCTTGTACAAGTCCTTTCTCCTTTCTATTAAACTTAAAGCTTTTTCACTAATATTCTTAGCTGCAGTTCTAGCTTTCTTCCCTAATACACCTTCAGCAACTTCACAAATTATTTTTCTAAAATTATTCCAACCATCTTCCACATTATCAAATTTTAAGCTCTCAAGTTTAGTATTCAACTGTTCCTGGAAAGTTTCTCTCAAATTCTCATCCTGGAGTCTACTAACATCATAACTTCCCGGGAGGTAATTACCCTTCCGATATTTCAGCTTTAAATTAACCCTTGACACTACTAGATGGTGATCTTTACTTTTAACATCAATAACAGCACTCCTATATACCCTAGTATCTTGTATTGATCCTGCCAGTCTTCGATTTACTATAACATAATCAATAAGGTTTGCTGTCTTACCATCACGTGAATACCATGTTAGCTTATGAGCCATTTTATGACCAAACACCGTATTGGTTATAACTAGATTGTTATACCTACAAAATTGCAAAAGTCTGTATCCATTACTGTTTTCTTTTCCTACACCAAATTTACCTAAGCTGGGATACCATCTATCCATATTTCTACCAACCTGGGCGTTAAAATCTCCCAGCAATAACATCATATTTCTACCTGGGACCTTGTCTATTTGCTCCTGTAACTGTAAGTAAAATTCATCTGAGTCACTAGTATCTCCATCAGTCGGTTCTACAGGGGCGTATACTACTATAACTGATACCTTGAACTTTCTAGTCATAAAATGAGCAATTAGTATTCTATTATTAATACCTTCCCAGCCTAAACAAGACTTAGCAGCTTCCTTATTCATCATGAGCCCTACTCCCTGTCTATGTAACCCATCCTTCCTGCCTGAGTAAACAAATTCTATATCACCTAATTTCATGCTTCCTACCCCTGGGATATGAGTTTCTGAAACTCCTAATAGATCCAGTTCGAATCGTCTGAATTCGTCAGTCAAAATGTCGATACGATAGTCATTTTTTAATGTCGTAACATTCCAAGTTCCAATTTTCATGTTCTTTAAATCATTGAAATTTTTTTCGCCTCAGGAAAAGCAATGATCCCGGATACCAGTGCAGGACGGGGATCACATATCTTCTCAAGTCTACACCGAAGTGCTTAAGCCGGCTTAGAACCGGACAGCAAGAAGTCCCTGGGACCTCCATGAATGGAGGCTTTGTGCAATCCTGGGCCCATCTTGGTCACAACATGGTTTTCAGCGCTTGGCGATGCTCTTCTATCAACAAGAGTCGAAATCCTGCACAGACAATCTCAAGCCTATTACCTCCGACTCATTATATATTCATGCCTACAAATATTATGCTACTACGGGGAGGCAACCCGTAATAGATAAATTAGCTAGGAAGAGGTTTTTCAGCCCAAAGACGCCCATCAAAACATACCAATCCCAGAAGAATTGTCCATTAGTCAGAATCCCGTGCGAATGCTGTGTCGTTTACTAGGCTATAATTTCCTCGAGGGGCGCCACTCCTCAAGTGGGAATAGAGTTGACCGCAAGGTCCCCAGTCTTGCAGGTACCCCGAAAAGGTCGAGGCAGCCCTTTGCAGAGGCCGTTGTCCATAGATCTGGATCTTACGCCCTGCCACAGTTGTCCTCCTATAGAGGATCCTCCCGCGATGGTGTTCTGCATCACCATGCAATTTAACCCATTGCTGGGAGAAGGTTTGCAACTCATGGAACTTGTGGATAAACAAGTGGGCCCTTTTGAGTGTACATTTGAGGGGCCTTCTTCCTCCTCCGCCTGTATTTATGACCCCGGGCAAGGGTGCCCCAGATTCTATTATGGACCCCCAGGGACAAGGTCCCCCCTTGGTCCATGCCTCCTATGGAGGTACCCTACATATCTGTAGAGTGTTCCCCTATCGCCACCTGGGGACATGCTGAATGGCCTGGGGGAGGCCAGATAAACGGATCACTTTTGTTTTGCAAAGGCAATAACTCAGTGACATATTTAACCTACTACTTATAAATATACATAACTCACTGACTAGGCCTATATTAGTTATATACAGAAATATATAACTCAGTGACACATTAAACCTACTACTTATAAATATGTGTAACTCACAGACTAGGCCTATATATGTTATATACAGAAATATATAACTGAGTGACATATTTAGCCTACTACTTATAAATATGTGTAACTGACTGACTAGGCATATAAGTTATATACAGAAATATATAACTCAGTGACATATTTAGCCTACTACTTAAAATATGTGTAACTCACTGACTAGGCCTATATAAGTTATATACAGAAATATATAACTCAGTGACAAATTTAGCCTACTACTTATAAATATGTGTAACTCACTGACTAGGCCTATCTAAGTTATATACAGAAATATATAACTGAGTGACATATTTAGCCTACTACTTATAAATATGTGTAACTCACTGACTAGGCCTATATAAGTTATATACAGAATATATAACTGAGTGACATATTTATCCTACTGCTTATAAATATGTGTAACTCAATGACTAGGCATACAAGTTATATACATAAATATATAACTCAGTGACATATTTAACCTACTACTTATAAATATGTGTAACTCACTGACTAGGCCTATTTAAGTTATATACAGAAATATATAACTGAGTGACAAATTTAGCCTACTACTTAAAATATGTATAACTCACTGACTAGGCCTATATAAGTTATATACAAAAATATATAACTGAGTGACATATTTAGCCTACTGCTTATAAATATGTGTAACTCACAGACTAGGCATATAAGTTATATACAGAAATATATAACTCAGTGACATATTTAACCTACTACTTATAAATATGTGTAACTCACTGACTAGGCCTATCTAAGTTATATACAGAAATATATAACTGAGTGACATATTTAGCCTACTACTTAAAATATGTGTAACTCACTGACTAGGCCTATATAAGTTATATACAGAAATATATAACTGAGTGACATATTTAGCCTACTGCTTATAAATATGTGTAACTCACAGACTAGGCATATAAGTTATATACAGAAATATATAACTCAGTGACATATTTAACCTACTACTTATAAATATGTGTAACTCACTGACTAGGCCTATCTAAGTTATATCAGGATTCTTACTATCTTGAGAAGTAAAAGAGTTATGCAAATATAACTTGCAAAAGTAAATCTATGACCAAAAATATAACCTTTAAAGGCATTGCCAAGCTACTATTTCTACCTTTTTCTTTATTTTTAGGACCTAAAAAGATTCTATGCATCACAGTCTAACGCCCCTCTCATGCCCACCATGTTCCAAAACAAATTAAAATTTTGAGATATCCATTTTGTTCAACGTAGTAGAAGTTCTGGAAATTTTGTCTTTTAGGATGATAACCCCCTCAGAGCCCTCAGTGCAAGGGTTGTAAGTTATGCCCTGGGGGCATATATGGTTTTTATTGAAAGTTGTTGTATATAATTTATAGAATAGATTTTAGTCTTCCTCAAATCCAATTTTTTATCTCTGAAAAGACCATGTCAATATAAAACAAAAAGAAATTAATCAAAAAAACTTTTTCCACAAAATAAGTTTTTCAAAGAAAAGTAAAGAACTCCATTAAACAAAAATGAGCAAAAATAAAACATAATAATCTATCAAGCGTGAAACTACCGCAAATCAGCATCAATAAATAAATGAAACCCAAAAGAAACCAAAATTACAATAAATAACCAAGTCAAACTCAAAACAAGCAGAAACTAACATAAGTTTGGCTCAAAACCCCTATGCCTTCCCAAGGCCAGAACATAATTTGCACTTTACTGAAAAAAATATAAATATTAACTTTAATCAATCAAATAATATTTACATATTATTTTTACCCAGAATTTATTTACAAATAATATTTTACAAATTTAATATTTCAAAATATTTTACAATAATATTATTTACAAATAATATTTACCCAGAATGGTTCTACTAATTAGATTATAAAGTTTTTTTTCCATTACTATACATTTTTCAAAATTATATTTTAGTAAATTATGCTCTAATAAGCTAGCAGAGATAAATTTAAAACTGAGAAAATGACAAATTTAATGTAGGAGCTAGAAGGTATGACTGTATTGATAAACCACAGAAATATTTGGTGCTAATGTAGAATTAATCCATCTCAGAATGGAATACAGTGTTAGTGTACAGTTCAGTGTTATGAGAAGAAAACACTATTAAATTCTTAAAAAAATACAAAATACCTACTTTTATCATTCCAAAAAGAGCTTTGCTTTTCTTTAATCCTCAACCCTCCTTACTGTGCAAATTTAAAAACCAATTTGAGTATTTTTATTACCTTTTTTATTATTTTTTTATTGTGTTGATACTGCTTCAACCTTACAATACTTAAATATATCATTAGTAAGTGCTTCATATTACTTAACCCCCTAAACCTTGTTAATTTGGAAATATATAACCAAGCCAAATTAAATATTTCTCATGTATCTTGTAGTAGAGAACTTTTTTGTTTCAACCCAATACCCATAAACTGAATCAACATTGACAAATTCAACAAACAGAAAATGCATGTAAAATATATAGTTTGGACTGTATGTTATTGTTTTAAGGTTATGTTAAAATTTAATTTCAGCATTTTTCCAGTTTTTAATGTTCCTTTCATATTCTTGTGGTAATTTCTTCTCTTAAGCCCTGACAGTTCATTGAAATTCTTTATAATTTACCGGATGAGATTTTTTCTTCAAAATTTACAGCAGCTACTGGTGAACCATATTTCCCTTGTTTCTTCCATTTTATTCATTCTTGAATATGATTTGGTCAATTATTGTATAACCTTCATTGAATAGCCTTGGGCTATAAAGACCATTAGAGGAGGAAGGGAACCAGGGATTAATGGTCCAAAATAAAAACAAAAATGAAAATAAAACTTGTCTCTCTTTTGTTCTAACATGTCAACTTCTGAAGAGAAGCTAGGCCTAGGCTATTCTAGACTTTTACCCATTTTGAAAAATTAGGCTGGAAAGGAGCAAAATGTAAAGTTAAGGAAAGATTATATTTGGAGTTTTAAATAGGATGTTCAATAAAAATCAGTCTCTCTTTGGTAGTTAGTGTTTCCTTCTAAGTACACCAATCCTCATTTCATCCTTATTCACTCAACCAAACTATAAAATTATAATAATTGTATTACCTGTTGAAAATAAAACTTATAATTTATTATAATTAAAAAATTATAAACTTAATAAAAATTATAATTAAAAACTTATATGGTAATTCAAGCTTTTTTTCAAGTTTTTACCTTTGTTTGGGGTTAACCTTTGAGCTTGGTTAATTGATTTAAGTTATAATGTAGATTAGTCTTTAACCATATGTTTTTGTTGTTGTTTGGGGTTTGATGCATTCAACCAATAGGTCATATGCCTTCACCTGTCTTGCTATTGGTAGGGGGTTATTCACCTGCAGCAACTGCCTCTGTTGAAAAACGGGAATCAAAATAATGCAACAATGCTTTGTCATACTGCAATAGTACATATACAACAAAATTATAATAAATAATACTTTTTTACATTATAAACTGTAACATACTTCCTGATATAGAAAGTAAATCAGATAAAATATTAAAAGATAAATAAGGATTATAAAAACAAATAAAACTGAAAAAAAGATAACTAAAATAAAATAATATGGGAGGGGGCATTTTTGTTTGGGGCATTTTTGCATTTTTGTTTTTGTTTGCTGCTGAAAAAGTTTGGAAGAATAGAAAAATAAGCCTTAGAACTAAGATTAGGATGCTAGCAGTCATGACAATGATAATGGTCAAGTATAGCTCTCAAATTTGGACGTTATTCAGACCGAGGGAGGCTATGCCAAATTTTTTCCATTGAAATTGTTGAAGGGTGGTTATAACTGTTATATTAAGCTGCTGTTTGATCTCACTTGTCTAGGCCATGGTGGAAGAAAGTCTAAGGTGGCTAGGTCACGTTTTAGGGATGAAGGTTAATAAAATGCTGAAAATTAGGCGTTTGGCAATCTATCTGGGACCAGGGTCGTATCCAGGATTTTTTTTCGAGGGATGGGGTTTTACAAAAGGTTTTTCTGCGGTGGGGGGGGAGTTAAAAAAAATTAAAATACGCATTAAAAACTTCTTTATATTCGTTTTGTTACTTTTTTACGAGTCGGAAAAATATTTCGGGGGGGGGGTCAACCCCCCTTCCCCTGGATACGGTCTTGTCTGGGACTAAATGAAAAGTCAACGTCTTCATATAGGTTGGGAAGAGGTCTTAAGATTGATTTTAGACTGGCGTGGTATCATGACGCAGTCGCCATAATAAGGGGTCTGCCACATCTGGAATGTTCCATCCAGGATTAGTTTACCACACAGTTTGAGCTGTTCAGAAGTCAAGTCAAAAGTCATTCAAACAAACAAATTTGAAAATTCAAAAGGAACATTAGATTCACTTAACAATAAACTTAAACAGTAGGCGATAAATAGCTCATCATATTTCTCCCGTAAGGCTCTATAGCCGTGAACACGGTGAGAAAGAAAAAAAAAGGTAAAACTATTTAAAAATGGAAATGACGAACGGTCGCCCATCACTGATAATCTGCCGTAAACCCAGCCAAAGCAAATTGCCATGGACAATAAACAGTATCAGCATACATTTCCAACTTAACCCAGAGATGGTCACTGCACGGGGGCCTTCAAAGTTATAATATAATTAATAAAAAATAAATCTTATAAAAGGCAAAAAATTATTGAGGAATCCAATCTTTTTGACAATTTTTCTCTAGTGACTAAGCAAGTAACAATTAAGGTGACTCAGTAAAGTATCCCAGTTAGAATTCCAGGGGTTTCGGAAATTAATGCTCGTTCTGACTGATAGATTGAATGGATTTTGAATATTCCATTATTAAGATCATAAGTAGAATGGTCATAGACACAAAATGGACTTGTTCTGAGGGTCGTAGGAACATCACTGTGCAGCTTAAGAACAGCGAAAAACACATGAAAGAATATAATGAGACTTGAAAGCAAGCATAGCTAATTAACATACCTGTTTGTTTCAAAAATAAGATACTTTACTTTGTCATACACCTTAGAGAGTGCACCAAGAGCGGATCCAGGATTTTTGTTTGGGGGGGTACTAATTTTCGACTCGGTCAAAAATTTCGGGGGA
>CM051269.1:27405060-27422560 GCA_027921565.1 Artemia sinica
GAATGCGAAGGATACTAAAACACTTGCTGTCTAAGTGTTTAAAGAAAAGCTTTTAAAGAAAATTTACGGCTGCTTGTCCGAATAAAGGCCAGTTTCACAACATGACCATGGGCAGGGTTTACAACGCTTTTTTTTGCCCCGTTTTTCTTATTTCTGGTCTTACTATGGAGTTACTTCAAATTATCTGAGCAAAAGAAAATCCGATCTATATTCTTCCCCTTTCGCAAATATCTTCTCTAGCTGCTGCTTTGAACTCGTAATCTTTACATTTCCAATAGATATGTGTTTTTGATTTTGCTTTAAAAGGGGATGAGCTTGTGGACTGATTGAGTAAAGTATGATCGACTTCCCGCTTAACTCTGTAGCCTACGGAGTTGAGTTGTTATTTTTCTTCTGAATTTCGTGTTACTGCTTTCAGTTTTTTTGTTCCTAAAACTGCATTCATGTTGTTGTTGTGTGTGTGTGTGTGTGCGTGTGGGGGGGGGGGGGGCTTGAAATGAATTACTATTATTCATTTTTAATTTTTCACGCTTTGGAGGGAGGTGGGGCATCAACATAAATTTGTCACACAAGCTACCTAAAATCTCTTATTCACATCGTCAACAACGTCAACAATTAAAATGAAATTCCCGTAAATTTTTAATTTAATCCTCAGTTTGGGACACTAATACTTGCATAATATTATATTTAAAGTTCTTCTCTTTTAGTCTTGATTTTATCCTTTCTATACTGTTTTCTGAGAGCTTTTTTAAACTAATCAGTGTTTTCAATTCTTCTTACAAAAGCTATTCAGTTAATTTAAATATTAATATCAAAAACTTATCCCGAATTTTCAAATGTCCATGAGCATGTTTAGACCCAGGATAAAGAACTTAGGGAGTTGGGCTAAAAACCCGAATTCCTGGCCTTAAAGGGTTGTCTAATATTAACTGCTGTATACCCTTTTCTACCAGGTTAATGTTAAAAAAGGCTAGGAATACCTTTAAGAAGCTAAACTAATCAAGTTACTTTATATACTTTTTTCTATCCTTTTCGGTGTCCCACCCCTTTATTGACACTTTACTGTATTAATTTAAAAAAACTTAGTTTTTCTGAGGGAAGTAAAGAGCAAAGCTGAAACTTTAAAAGAACAAAAATTATTAATTTACAGCCTGTCCAATATATATAAAAAAAACTAATGCCAATAAATCAAATGCTGACATTTTCCTATGTTTGTAGGATTACAGAAAGCTAGAAGGACACTTACCAGTATATAAAAGTAAAGCATTTTTAGATTTTTGCTTTATTTTTTTCCTTTAATTTTTCATCACTTCTGCACAAATGACCTCAGTTTAATGATTGACTGTCGGTTTGAATCTGAAAAAGACATTTTGTGATTATTTTGTTGACAAGTTTGAAATGAAGCGATCTTGTTCGTATTAAGGCTACAGACTCGCCTTTAAATTTGTATCACAACATGAAATTTTTCCGTTTTATAGAGAGAAACAACCGGATTTCCAGAGTTCATATTACGGTTGATACATTCCTCATTTCGAGTAATACTAAGTGAGACCAAGATGTTACCTGATAAATCAGTCCGGTATTTTTGTATGCGGTTTAATGACTTTAAACTTATTTTTATCCTTCAGTTTTTAAGATACTTTTAATTGTATGCTGAAAGTTACTGATACCACATCTCCTCTGAGACTACGAAAAGCGTTATAGATTAGTTTGTCGTCGTGAGGCTACGTACTTACTTTGGACCACAGTTTATATAATTATCCAGTAAGTTTATCGCAGATCATTTCTGGTCTTCATTCTCGGTACGAACAAAAAGCTCCTCCCACTTCTTTCTGCATTAGCGGGTTAGTCCTGTTTCCGATTGTTTCCAACAAAGTGCATTATTCGTAATTAGCGGGTTTCCACTTGTTTCCGATTAGATCACAGTCTGACTTGTCTACCCGTGAAAAGATCTTATGCCGCCTATGTTACTATCTGCAAAAACGTTCTTTGGAGCACTCGCACCTTGGTCCGGGTTTTTATAATGGGTGAGATAGGGAAAGATCATACTGGATAATTATATAAACTGTGCTTTGGACTCCTAAATCAATACTCTTGTTTGTTATACTTGGCTTTTGTGTTTTCAGTAAAGCGCTAGTTTTCTGTAATTCTACAAACATAGGGAAATGTCACCATTTGATTTATTCATTTTAACTTTCAACTTCGCTCTTTACTTCCCTCGGAAAAACTTCTTTTTTTAAACTAATCTTTGCTCGTTTTTGATTGAAATTTAATGTAGAAAAAGCACTGCAATGATCTTTTTTACTTATACGGAATAATTTTTGTTCGTTTTAACTTTCAACTTCGCTCTTATCTTTGCTCGTTTTTGATTAAAATTTAATGTAGAAAAAGCACTGCAATGATCTTTTTTACTTATACGGAATAATTTTTGTTCGTTTTAACTTTCAACTTCGCTCTTTACTTCCTTCAGAAAAACTTCTTTTTTTTAAACTAATCTTTGCTCGTTTTTGATTAAAATTTAATGTAGAAAAAGCACTGCAATGATCTTTTTATTTATACGGAATAATTTCTGTCGTTTTAATGTTGCTCCTTAGTTTCAGTTAAAAACTAATTTTCTTATATAATTTCTAATCTCCTCCAATCTATGGGAGATAAGACACATCAACCCTTATTAAAGGAGCTGAACGAAGAAGCCGTGCAAGAATCGAAGGAAAAATATGTTTAGAGTGGAAAACAAAATATCAAAACACGGGGTTGTTTCTTTTTGTAAAAAAAAAAAATTTAAAACGAAGAAATAGATATTTAATTCTTTGTTTAAAATAAATTAAATTTAGTAGCACTTACGAAAGTAGCTCCAGGCGAATAGCTTCGACACTAAAGGTTAACTAAGCGGACAGCTTTGCATATCCAGACATATTTGCGGCAAATTTTGCTAGCTCAACAGAAATGTGCCTTTAGGCTTTGGGAGTTATTTGACCTATCCCTAAATAGAAAAGCCACTCATTACTTAGTAATGAATTGAAATATCCAAAAAAGATCATTTCTTGAGTAGGCACGATAAATGGCATTATAAACTGAGTTTGTTTTCATTTCTTAAAATTTTATGAAGAATTACCTGAATTCTCAGACAGAACTGTTTTCATTTGTCTTTCTTCCTCTTTGGATGCACAATCTTACATATGGAGAGAATATTACGGTGGAATTGTCCAGGGGAAATTTCCAGCGGGAATCAAATTGTCTGGCAACATTTTTCGTGGAAAGATATGGGTAATGTCCACAAGGGTGTTGCAAGCCGATACTTCCCTTCTAATTGCTCAAAAACGTTTCTGGTGTTTATTTTAATCCTTTATTTAACTGAAGTAATTTGCTTCATGATTCAGTGATCTATTATTAAGGAGGAGTGACAGATCTTTGTGTAAGGAGGAGGAGGATAAGATCCTACACAAAAACTGTCTATTTTTGTGTCCTACACAAAAATACTCTATTGTGCTATCGACTAGGTAGCGCCATCGTACAGGGCCATATGACACCAAAAATTGTACTTTGGGTGCCATTTCTTGACTAGAAAGGCTGGGAATAATGAAATGGGTGCTATTATAATCTCAATGGTTCAAAATACCCTAACTCTGAGGTTCACAAATTCTCCCTACTTCATATTCCCCCTCCCAGCCCCCATAATATTAATTGGCTTTGTCTTCAGCATGGCTTTTTTAGGCAATGTCGCCCGTGCTTTTTTAGTTTTTCAGGCAGCCCCAGTCTCCTTTGGTTCTTTTGAAGGCTTAAAAAGGTAAATCAGGCGCATTTGAAATGGTTTTATTCAGGAACGTTTATTTTTCGATGAACAAAAAACTGGTTTTACTCGGCCCATTTCGCCGTCCTAGCCGAGTGGTTAGCGCTCTGGACTTGAAATCCTGGGGTCAGGTGTTTTAGTCCTGGTGTTGCTGGTTATTTGGTTTGGAAGGGGGGTCAATGGTCTGTCCCTGTAAGCTCAGCCAGAGTCAACCCAGCTCTAAATGGGTACCTGGAGAAATCTGGGGAAAAACACGGGAAGCGTCGGATAATTTGCCCCCAACCACGCGTTGCACTCCCGGCCGAAGGCATTGAATCAGGAGATCGGTACCTGCGCAACGCAGACGTTTGGTCAGCATGCGAAAAATTTTTAAGTTTTTTACTTTGCCTGAAAAAGCCATAATGAAAACAGGGCTTTATAAATCGCCTACTGACTAGCAGAAACTAGGCGACTTATTGTAACAAAAGAGAGTCCGTGAAAAAATATGGGTAATGTCCACAAGGGTGCTGCAAAGTGACATCTCCCTTCGTATTGCACAAAAATGTTTCTGGCGTTTATTTTAATGTCTTATTTAACTATAGTGATTTGCTTCATAATGCAGTGGTCTATAGTTAAGGAGGGGGGGGGGGTAGATCTTTGTGTAGGGAGGGAGGTAAGATCCTACAAAAAAGCCCCCTCCCTCGCAGGATTTTTAAAAAATTATGACATTTGTTGGGGCATGTATTTAGTGATCTACTAAGAATGTCGTTGCAAGCCATGAACTACTCACCTCTATCCCCTTTTGAATCAAAATGCTTGATAAAATAAGTACATCACATTTACAAAAACAGTGAAATTATCTTGAAAATATCATATAAGGGATAAAACCGTGATTAAAAAAACCAAAAAACAAGAGGGAATCGAACGCAAGACATTCTAATTTTAAGTCCAACGCTGTACTAACAGAACTACGCCTCTAATAATCTAATTTGATATATTGGTGTTTTTATCTTAATTGCTTAGCTTATTAAGGGGGCTTAGAGGAGGAACATACAGGAGGTGTTCTTGCAAACCTCCGGTTAAGGATTTTGGACCATAATTATTACAATGATGATTTCGTTTTATACTTCCAAGCTTTTCTACTTAAGAAGTTATACCAAAATTGTTGTTTTTAGTGCTATATCATACTTACGGATGGTAGAAGTAAAAAAAAACAAACACTTTTATATGAGCAATAGCTTTCTAATGAGCTATTAAATGTCACTCTAAAAGTTCTTGTAGCCCACTAGCCCCCGGCTTTTCCACTAGAGACATGGCACCAAAAGTGCCGTCTTAAGTGCCATTTATAAATTGCTGATGGTGGAATTTATATGAAGGACGTAGATATGAGCAATATCTTTTATATGAGCTATTAAAAATCTGTCTAAGATGTTCTGTTAGCCTGTTAGCCCCACCCCTTAAGAAATGGCACAAAAAGCGCCACTTTTAGTGCCATATGGCACTTGCAGATGGAGTAATTTATAAAAGGCACGTAGATAAGTGAAATAGATTTTGAATGAGCCATTAAGCATTTCTCTATGATGTTCTGGTAAACCGCTAGCCCTGAAAAAAAAACGTGAGACAGATCAGTGCTACCCATGCAAAAAAGTGATTTTCCTTGTTGTTCAAGATGGGGGACTGTAATTTCCCGGTAGTAAGTTTTCGACTATGGCGATTCTAATGGTACTCCTTTCATTTCGATCTGACACCATTTTCTAGGGGTTTCTGGTTTTTTTTTTAGTCACCATAAATTTCTTTTCGCAATGAAGTTTTACTTTTAAGACAAACCGAGATAATAGTTACAATTCCTGAATCAGTGTCAGATGACAATATTTTTCACTAGGCAGTTTTTTTCTAAACGCATTTTTTAACTTTTGGTTACTATGGGCTGTGGTTCGCTCTCTACTAGGTTGCAGCTACTGATGCAACCATATTCACAAGAATATTCACAAACAAGACAGTAAACCTACCAAAAGAAGACAGTAAACCAGTGGACTGTCTTGTTTTGAGTCAGCGAACAGAATATATTATATATATATATATATATATATATATATATATATATATATATATATATGTATGTATATTATGTTAAGTATCGAATTTGACAAAGTCAGTTCTAAAATAATTTTAAGGACTTTCTCTGTGCTCAAGCACATAAAAAACATTAAAAATTCAGTTTTTAACCAGTTAATTTTCTCTACCTCCCTAGAACTATTTTCTCAATTTTTCTTCTGTATGCTTTATGGTCTTTGTCAGATTGCTCTCTGACCGGCTCATATTATGTTATTATACAAGCCATATTATATTATGGTTTATGAGAAAATCTTCCTTCGCTGCTGTTTTGTTCATTTAATCCAGTTAAATAAAAAAAAAAAAAAAAAAAAAAAAAAAAAAAAAAAAAAAAAAACGAGTTTTTCAAAGGACGATACGTTAGTACAATATGTGAAGTCCTGCTCGTTTGACTTGACTGGTATTCTGGTATGAAACTAGACTAAAGAGATGGTCTAAAAGTTGTTAAGCACTGCGTTTTTTTACAAAGTTGGCTGCAGAGCTTGTCAGGCGGCAGGCATAAAAGAGAAATAAGCGTAGCATATAATCTTTCGTGATTTATAATGAAAATGCTCGCTTAGTAGGATGGATTCAAGTACCCGTTGTATAGAGTCACATGTTTTTTCAGAGGTGAAGCTACGGACATTAGTCAAAGGCATAGGTTGATTTAACTGACAATCTATAACTTCATGCTTTCTTGTAATGCTTGAGATAAACTATCTTAACGCAAGGGTCCTTTGGGCCACTTCAGCTCCCCTCCTACCCCTCAACGTGGACTTCTGCATTCAAGAGAACTAAAATTTAAATAACCGTCGGCTCCTTATTGCAGGGGTCGGTCAAATCAGTTGGTACTGATAGCGGAGACAGTGGTATTGCTGCTCCTGAGCCACCAGTTAGCTCTCTTCCTCCGGCATATCCGCTTCTGCCTTCAGACTCGACTAACCTGAGACAACAATTATGGGAAGCTCAAAAGCACATTGAATTATTGCGAGGGCAGATGCAACAGTGGCAAAGACCGCCAGGAACAGTCTATGAGTGAGTGATTTATCTAAGTCATAGCTTTATGATCAAAATACGTTTAGTAGATTAAACAAGTGTTAGGTAATTATACTTTGAAGTTGCAAGGTTACATAGAAATTGATGGTATATGTTTTTGTTTTGATTAAAAAGGGAAAACTTGGAAGGCAGATGTCGAGGGGTTTCGATGATATTACTGAGGAATACACAGTAACAATGAAAGAGGCTTATCATCGTGAATGACGGCTATTAGAGATACGGTTTAGCATAAATATTCGAACGATTTGTAGTCAATGTCACTGTCTTAAAAGAAAATTTTGCTGTGCCTGTGTTTGTTCATTTTGATTGTGAAAAGAGAGTACCTCTTTTATGGAGTAGTCCGTGAGGTTATGGAATGTTAACTACCTATGTTCCTCGCCCAATATTGAACCTTCAACGTTTTATTGTTTTTTTTGTTTTTTTTTTTTTTTTTTTTTTTTTTTTTTTGTTTTTTTTTTGCTAAAACAAAATGTTCTTATTAAAATGTTCCGTAATGTTATGCGATATCAAGATGCTGTGTGAGTAGTTAACCACAAATTATGTCGGACATACATCTCCCTAATCCTTTACTGAGTATCGTCAAGATAAATAGTTAACGATGGTTATATCCGCACCCCCCAAACTCTATAGACAGTTGAAAAGACTAAGAAACAAACAGGCCCGTATAAAGAATAAATTCACAACATATAAATGGAAAAAAAAGCCAATAAACGATAGGTAACATTATATACCTGGAATCTTACAATGTATCTCTTTGACTCATCTTTATTCTAGGAAATCCACAAAAAAATCTATCGCTCTACTTCTGGGGTTCGAGAGGGGTGCCTCTGGGCTTTCCAGAGGCACCAATTCATGGAAATTCATGGGATAAGGTGCAAAATGTATTTTCTAAAACCTAGGGGGGGGGGTCAATTTATTTTGCGATTTTCTTTTTCAATAAAAATGTATAAAAAATATATGGCAGGGGGGAGATTAACCTTCTCACCCTCCACCCGGTCTCAACCAGTCGCAAGAAGCGTCTGCAGGTTTTTCGGGTTGCACTTTTCTCTCTTGACAATGGTATATCAGTAAAACTAAGTGCTTAATAGGGACCTTTTTTAGGTAAATTTCTACTGAGAACGGAGGAAAATAGCAAGACTTGTAAGGAGTGTATGTTTGCCTTCTAGAGGCACTGGAAGTAGCTTTAGAATTTCAGATGGCAGCCCTGTTATGTTATTACATTCTTGGATTCTAGACGGTATTAGAAGTTAGTCTTTTAAGGGCTTGAAAAACACTCCTATCAAAGAATATAGTAATTCAAATGCTGAAGTTAATTATCACTGAAATTCGTGGAGTATGGGTTTTGCAAGCCAAACCGGATGGTTTAAATAAAAAAAATGTTTGTGACTGGTTCTTACTTGTTCAGGAGCTGATTTGATTCTTCAACTTTTAGGGTGAGCAAATCCTCCTTTTAGAGGAGGGCTTATAAAAGGAAAAAGAAGTAGGTTTTGTCAGAAAAAACATTCCAATAAAAACTTATTTAATCCTTGCAGTAAAGGTCAAAAGCTTCTCCTAAACTGTTTCAAATTAAATCTAGTTATTTGGTCAAGCAGATTCTAACTATATAAAATTTTAAAGGTTTTGGAATTTCGAAGCTAAAACCATTTATTTTTTATAGTTAATAAGTATTTACCTCGAAAAATCTATATCAATTGCTTTTTTTGGATATTCAGTAGTTTAAAGATAAAAAATAAAAAAAGTATTTGCACTCAATAGGAATTTGCGTAAGATGAGATTTGAGGAATTGTAGTTGGGAAATATACCAAACAGCTTAAATTTTTCTAATCCATCATAATATGATATTATAATCTATTCCCTCAGACTCCAAAGCTGATCCAAATCATTAGAAACTGCTGCTTTTTATAGGATGGGTGTGCTCAGAAACTTAGTGTAGGGGGGGGGGGGATTCAAATTCCTTTTTTGGGGCGAAGGGGCTTTTAGTTAATTCTCTCTATCAAGTTTTTTTTTACGAATTTGTCTAGAAAAAAAGGCTGTTATTGACTAGAAGTTACAATTACACAAATACTTATTTTAACGTAGCAAATGTGCAATTTTCTGGTATTTATTTTGTGGAAAAATAAAGATTGATGTTTAAGTTAGAAAATTCTCAAGTATTTCCTTAGTGTGTACGCCATATTTCTTTGTCGCCCTAGTGTCATCCGCTGAAGTCAGCCTCAGACCCTGTGCATGCCTGTCCACATATGTACCCTGGTTCAAAAAAACTAACTGCTTTTTCTTTTTCAAGGCTGAAAAATCAAGGTGGAGTTGCACATCAGCAAGATACAGGTCCTCGGCGCTCTAATCTTAGAGCTACTATCCCAATTAGAAAGTCGTCACCCCTTCCGCCTCGTGCAAGTTTAAGATCGTTGCCAAGGACCAAGGCGCCCCCTACCGGAAGGGGAGGTATGTTTAACTAAGATTTTATTAATGTTCGAATAGGATAGCAAGCTAAATTGTGAAACCTGTACTTGCTTATGCGTTATTGACAAATTTACTAATCATTAGTAAATTTGTCAATAGTGCATGAGCGAGTACAAATATGTCAAGTCCCTGGAGGACTTGACAGAAGTGTTTGCAACATTAGTTATGTTGCAAACCCTTATGTCAAGTTTCCTGACTAATGGGCAGGGCTCCCCCCACTTTGTTGGAATTGGGTAAAATTTTTGCCGAAGGCGAAAATTTTGGCAGAAATTTTGCAAAATGGCCGAAATTTTGCAAAATTCTTGGTTTCTGCAGAAAATTTGGCATAAATCAGGTAGCAATTCGGTAAAATTTTGCAAAATCGGCCGAAATTTAGCAAAATTCTTGATTTCTGCAGAAAATTTGGTATAAATCAGGTAGCAATTCGGTAAAATTTACGAAGATCGCCCCCCTCCCCCAATAAAATGAGCCTCAGGACGCCCCTGCTAATGGGACTCTTTGTTATGGTCAGTAAGGTAAGCTAGCTATGGCCTGCTCTTTGATAAGCATTGGCCATATTTTAGTCCAGCATCTTTATGGAGCTCAAATAGTTTTTTTTTTTTTTTGTGGCTATATTGCTCTTATGACAAACCCAATATCTTTTATCTTATCTAGTAAATACCACAAATTCAATAAATCGGATGTGAAACATAAATTTTTATTAACATAACTATTTGGTCAAATTATTCTAGCCTAAACGTTTCCCTCGACAGGAATCGAAGAAAACAAAGAAAAAAAAATAATTAAGAAACCACGCGATGGTGAAACCGCTGGCTGAAAACACCCTATTTGGTTTCACAATTGTTTTTTTCTTGGTTCTCTGTTGAACGTCGTGGATAGCCAGTAAATAATTTTTGTATCAAAAGAAAATATTAAACAACTTAAATATAAAAGGATAAGTTTATTTTTATAGGAAATGAATTTAATTCCCTTTTTTCCCTATGGCTGACGATTTACTATGAATGTTGTTTAATTACCGTTAACAGAAACAGGATTTATGGGATTAATGGAAAAGGATCTGTTAGCGGTGCTGGTCTTGCCAAGGGTTAACTGGATTAAACTAGAGTAGGTTTTCCGACTGCCATGAACTCGAGTTCTTTGTGAGCCAATTCGTGCATCGGGTATAGCTACTGAAGCTTATCAGAACAGTTGGGTGCAACTGTTAAAGTTGCTGATCTAGAAATATGTGAAGCTTATCAGAAATACTGAAGCTTATCAGAACAGTTGGGTGCAATTGTTAAAGTTGCTGATCTAGAAATACGTGACTTGTTTGAGGCATATCCATTTTATATTGTTGCTGATTGTTGCTAACTTACTGTTGCTTTACTTGAACATCTTTAACACAGCAGCACCTTACTGGCCTTGCTCAATTATAGTCAGAAGTAAGGGGTTCAGTTTTTGCTTCTTAGCTCTGATAGCCTTTATCTCGAAAGTTACTATTTTCAGAACTAAAGTTACTTTAACAATGAACCTTTATGTTATGGAACTTAAAAAAATAGCAATGCTTTTGAGCTAATGTTATTTTGTACTCCTAAACTATAATTTAAATAACTCGCACCGGTGTTTTTGGCCCTGTGGGAGGAATTTTGAAATATTGATTTTACTTTTTTGTTAATTTATCTAAAACCAAGGTATGCTTTGCTTGAGAGATAACTTGGCTAAACAATTGTTTGAAGCAAACCTTTGACCCCTTCCCCCTGAATATGGGCAGGCAGCAAGGGTATCCTTCCCTCATAAGAAAATAACTGTTGATAATTATGACCCTTATAAATGGCATATACTAGGCTTTAAACTCTTATTACGTAATTTGGAGTTTCTTATAAAGTATAATTTCAATGCTGGATTTTAAACATGTCCCTGTTGTCTAATAGAATCTGAATTTATCAAGTTTACTTAAATTCGGTATCATTTGTGCATTTATGGAAATAGGGGTGGAATTTATTTCCAACTGGCAATAACGCCCTTTGGCGTGAGACTAATAGTGTTAACATGTTCTTGTGCCCAAATTCTGTATCTATGAATTTCAAATTAAATCTATAAAAACTATGTATTGTTAAATTTCATGATTTTTAATATTATTGTAATGAAAAAAAACAGCCTTCAAGAATACTTCAAGAATAAAATAATTTGTGTTTTCTGTAAATAATCCTTTTTTAAATATTTCTTGTTTAAGTATAATAAAACGAAATTGGAATAAAAATTATAATTAAATCCTTAGCAATGGATTTTAAAGCGATTTTGCAATGATTAATTAATCAAGCAGTTTTTTAATGACGTGTAAAATGTAAATGACGTGTGAATGAAGTTTTAGAGGTTTTGCGAGTTCAGGGTGCTAGAATTGGTTGAATATTAATGTTAAGAAGACAAAGTCACTAAGGCTAGGAATAAGTGAAGATTAAAAGGTGACGTTGGGTAATGAAAAGATTGATCAGGTGGGCAGCTTCAGATGGTAAAAGATGCTAAAAGTAGAATAGCCAAGGCTCAGGGTGTTTTTTCACAGTTAAAAAAAGTTTGGAAGAATAGGAAGATAAATCTGCAAACCAAGATTATAATATTAGAAGCTACAGTGATGACAGTGGTCAAATATGGCTCTGAAGATTGGGCGCTCCGAAAAGCGGATGAAGATTTGCTAGATGTTTTCCAGAGAAATTGCTTAAGGATTGTTCTGGGTACCCGGCTGACTGACCGTATTTCAAACAATAGGCTATACGAAACAATAGGCTCAGTACTGAACTAGCGCTTGTCAAGGCAAGACATCTCTTTTACTTCGTGATAGTTCTCAACTGCGAAATTCAGTTTAATATCAATTATTGCACTGTTGATTCTGGGCCCCCTTTTATTTGGATTTTATGAAGAAAGGGGCCCATTCTGTACTTGCTTCTGTTCATGTTCTTCATGAGAAAGCAGTAAGAGTTCTCCAGTCGGCTACACACACTCCTTTTGATTTCCTTAAGATTAGAGATATTTATGTTATACCTCTATCAATTATGCATATTGATATGCATATCAATTCTTCCACGGAGGTCTCCCATGTTGTTTTTCTGGACTGCTTAAACTATTAGGGGAAGTAAATTTATATACAGTTCGAAACTGGGAGGATGTGATGAATCCGGCTACTCCCTCGGTTCGTTCAGACTTTGGTCTGGTCGTGACTGTGGGACGTGCTTGGAACTTCCTGCTGAGATTTGTCAGTCACAAACACTTGGCTCCTTTAAAAGACATATGAAAAGTTTCTTATCGGAGGCAACGCTGTAGCGTTGCCTATAGTAAAGGCCATAAGGCTCCAATGTTTTATTTTTTTTTTTTTCCAGAGGCACTTCATATGGAAGGGGTCGTCGTAGAAACTTCAAAGAGGGCTCATTCGATTGGAACTCGAAGTTCTAGTGCCCTTTTTAATTGTCGAAAATGATTGGAGGGCAACTAGCCCCCCCCCCCCCACGCCCATCATTCCCCCAAACACATCCAATCAAAATTTTGAGATAGCCATTTTGTTCAGCGTAGTTGATTTCCAGATAGAAATATATTTTTGTGGAGGACACTCCCCCACAACCCTCAGGGCAAGGGTTTTAAGTTATGCCCTGGGAGCATATAGGGTTTTTATAGAAGGCGTTGTCGTAGAAACTTCAAAACAGGCTCATTCGATTGGAAATTCAAAGGGCTAGTGCCCTTTTTAATAGTCGAAAGTGATTGGAGGGCAACTAGCCCCCTCCCCACGCCCATCATTTCCCCAAACACATCCAATAAAATTTTGAGATAGCCATTTTGTTCAGCGTAGTTGATTTCCAGATAGAAAATATGTTTTTGAGGAGGACACTCCCCCACAACCCTCAGGGCAAGGGTTTTAAGTTATGCCCTGGGGCATCTAAGGTTTTTATAGAAGGCACTGTCATAGAAACTTCAAAAAAGGCTCATTCGATTGAAAATTCAAAGGGATAGTGCCCTTTTTAATAGTCGAAAGTGATTGGAGGACAACTAGCCCCCCCCCACGACCATCATTCTCCCAAACAAATTCAATCAAAATTTTGAGATAGCCATTTTGTTCAGCGTAGTTGATTTCCAGATAGAAAATATTTTTTTGAGGAGGACAATCCCCCACAACCCTCAGGGCAAGGGTTTTAATTTATGCCCTGGGGGCATATAAGGTTTTTATAGAAGGCGTTGTTGTAGAAACTTCCAAAAAGGCCCATTCGATTAGAAATTCAAAGGGCTAGTGCCCTTTTTAATAGTCGAAAGTGATTGGAGGGCAACTAGCCCCCCCCCACGCCCATCATTCCCCCAAACATATCCAATCAAATTTTGAGATAGCCATTTTGTTCAGCGTAGTGGATTCCCAGATAGAAAATATGTTTTTGAGGAGGACACTCCCCCACAACCCTTAGGGCAAGGGTTTTTAAGTTATGCCCTGGGGGTATATAAGGTTTTTATAGAAGGCGTTGTCGTAGAAACTTCAAAAAAGGCTCATTCGATTGGAAATTCAAAGGGCTAGTGCCCTTTTTAATAGTCGAAAGTGATTGGAGGGCAACTAGCCCCCCCCCCCGCCCATCATTCCCCCAAACACATCCAATCAAAATTTTGAGATAGCCATTTTGTTCAGTGTAGTTGATTTTCAGATAGAAAATGTGTTTTTGAGGGGGAAACTCCCCCACAACCCTCAAGGCAAGGGTTTTAAGTTATACCCTGGGGGTATATAAGGTTTTTATAGAAGGCGGTGCCGTAGAAACTTCAAAAAAGGCTCATTCGATTGGAAATTCAAAGGGCTAGTGCCCTTTTTAATAGTCAAAAGTGATTTGAGGGCAACTAACCCCCTCTCACGCCCACTTTTTCCCCAAACATATCCAATCAAAATTTTGAGGCAGCCCTTTTATTAAACGTAGTTTTAAGTTCTGGAAATTAGGTCTTTGAGGATGACAACTCCCCCACAGCCCTCAGGGCAAGGGTTGTAATTTAAGGATTCTCCGAATCCCTCCCATTATTTCTTATGGAAGGGAAGCTCGTATAAACTTTAGAGAAGGTTCATTTGATTGGAAATTGAAAGTTCTTGTTCACTTTTTAACAGTCAAAAGAGATTGGAGGGCAACTAGCCCCCCCCCCCTCCTCCACGCCCTAAATTCATCAGATAAAAATGTTGAGATAGACATTTTGTTAAAATAGTTCAAAGTTCTGATAACAAAAAACTCCGGTGTCGACACAGCCCACCAGGGGGGCGTTGTAAGTATATGCACATAACACGGAACAATTAATCAAAATTGCATATTATGAGTTGAGGCTCACCCAAATGATGGGCCAGGGGGCTCACCGTTCCACAATCTATGAAATCAATCCTGCAATAACTGAAAATATAAAGTATTTTTGAGTATTTTAACGTCTTCCACAGCTCAAACGGTCCAACATTCTACAGCCCAATGAGTCTGTCAAATCTTCTAAATCGGGAACGGAGGAGATAAGTGAAGTTCCGCCCCGTATTGGATGAGTCTCCACCCTCTCCCTCTCCTACTGTCTACGCTAAAGTTTTCTTCTTTATGCCAACTACGCAGCCCACATCCCAAAGACTTTAATAAGGTAAAGTTTTGTATGGGAAGAACAAATAGTAAATCTATTATAATTATCCAATTATAAGGTTAAAATACATACTCTGTGATAGATGCAAAATTGCTTTGGCACACAAAATCCTATTAAGGTCAATTCCAAACAGTCGTGATCCCTTTGTGTCAGCAAGTGAAATGGTCTAAACACCCTTATTGGAGCTATTTTTTCAATCCCCACATTGTTGTCAATCACTGTCCTCAAGTTATGCAAGCTGTCTATTGTTCATATATAAGGTTTTTATCAAAGAGGTAATCGTATAGACTTTGAAAAAAGCCTCATTCGATTTAAATTGAAAGTTCTAGATCCGTTTTTTAAAGTCAAGAATAATCGGACAGTAAGCAACCCCCCCCCCATGTCATAAAAACTTGAAACTTTTTGCAATCAAAAACGAACAAAAATTAATTAAAAAAAAACTTTCCGAAAAATAAGTTTTTCAAAGAAAAGTAAAGGCCATTTTAAACTTAAGCTCAGGAGATACAAATACCTGTTAAAATTCAAACTCAAAACGACCAGAAATTACTATTAAAGAATAAATGAAACCCAAAACGAACAGAAATTAAATAAACAATCATAGCAAAAAACATGCAACAAGTAATAATATAAATGAATGAATAAATCTTAAAACGAGTGAAACTTAAATTGAATATGCAAATCAAGTTTGAATCGAATAAAAATAACTACAAACAAGAGTTTGTGTATCGCCTCACTGCAGAAGCCTAAAACCTACTGCGTCATTGGCGCTTTCCTGAAAACGAATTATATTACAAATGTTTTCTTGTGTACTTAATATTGAAAATAAATATTAAAATTACTGTAAAATTTTGAACTGGTGAGCTTTCAGCAATTAATATCATTATACATCAAATATTCAGTTTAATTTACTAGTTCTTTCCAAGATTGGTCAAGACAAATATAGTTTCACTACAAACAAAATTTGGATACTACCCCCTTCTTTAACTGTAAAAACCTAAAGCCTTCTGCGTCATTGGCGCTTCACTGAAAACGAATTACTCATGTATTACAAATTTATTCTTTTCCAGTTCTTACAGCATTGAAAATGAAAATAAAAGTTACAGTGAAAAAAAATCTTGAACTGATGGATCTTCAACAATTAATATCATTATATATCTAATATTCAATTTGATTTTGTTTATACTTTCCAAGACTGTTCAAGACTCATATAGTTTTCAGTAAGGCGCCAGTGACGCAGTAGGTTTTTAGGCTTCTGCAGTGAGGCGATACCCAAACTCTTGTTTGTAGTTATTTTTATTTCGATTCAAACTTGATTTGCATATTCAATTTAAGTTTCACTCGTTTTAAGATTTATTTATTCATTTACATTAATATATATTGTATGGTTGTTCGCATTGATTGTTTATTTAATTTCTGTTCGTTTTAAGTTTCATTTATACTTTAATAGCAAAATATTTTTTTTTCGTTTTAAGCTTGATTTTCATATTCAATCTAAGCATTACTCGCTTTAAGATCTATTTATTCATTTATATATTATTACTTGTTGTATGTTTTTGCTGTGATTGTTTGTTTAATTTCTGTTCGTTTTGGGTTTCATTTATTCTTTAATAGTAATTTCTGGTCGTTTTGAGTTTGAATTTTAACAGGCATTTGTATCTCCTGAGCTTAAGTTTAAAATGGCCTTTACTTTTCTTTGAAAATCTTATTTTTCGGTAAGTTTTTTTTAATTAATTAAAGGAAAATATCACATAATTTTTAGTTGTTTCACGGCTTTATTTTATTTATTTTTTTTTTTGGGGGGGGGGGGGGGGGGTTGTTTTGTTTTATTGGCGTTGGATCCTTAATGATGTGGAGAATCTTATTTTGTTGTTTATTGTCGGGTGATAGGAGGGTCGCTGTTTCGTGTGGACTGTCGGTGAGTTGACTTCTTTGCCTTATAGATTTGTAAATTAGACATTGTTTAGTATTGTTTATGCTAAGTTTTAATATTAGTCTTTTATTCTATGTCGTTTCCCAAATAACGGGCCATTGAGCCCTTTGGGGTTTTGTTTTTGTTATTGTTATTTATGGAAATAAATAGAACTTGAACTTGAAAAATGTGGGTCAATACCGCTCTCTAGGGCTATAATGAAAGAGAGGTTGAGGTGGCTAGGGCACGTTGTGCGGATGAAGGATTACAGATTGCCGAAGATTGTTCTTTTCGGCCAACCGTTTAGGGCTAAACGGAAAGTCCCCGTCTGGGGTGGGAGGACGTCATTAAGAAAGATTTAAAGGAAATGGGAACTTTGTGGGCGGATGTAAAAAGGAAGGCTTTGGATAGATTGGGGAGGAGGAGGAGCGTGCGTAGCTGTGTTGCCCAGAGGCGGCTTGCTGCTGCGGTGAGTTGGTACTAGTAGTAGTAGTAAAATAGAATGTAACGTGACTAAGAATAACAGATTCAGTGCAAAAAAGAGAAGGGACTAGCACCAAGAACCGGCGAGGATTAATGAAAAGAATATGAAGATTGTTATAAACTCTGGGCAGAAG